>CAUYRH010033662.1:0-70794 GCA_963574655.1 Perodicticus potto | reverse complement strand
GTTCAAATCCAGCCCAGGCCCGCCAAACAACAATGACGGCTGCAACCAAAAAATGGCTGAACGTTGTGATGGGCGCCTGTAGTCCCAGCTACTTGGGAGGCAGAGGCAAGAGACTCGCTTGAGCCCAGGAATTGGAGGTTGTTATGAGCTGTGATGCCATGGCACTCTATCCAGGGTGACAGCTTGAGGCCGTCTCAAAAAAAAAAAAAAATAAAAAATAAAAAAAATAAAAAAAAAAAAAAGATTATACTTTTGAGTCCAGCAATCTGCCAGATCACTGCACACCCCAAGCTGCCAGTCTACACCAATATTCCTTGCCAGGAATGATCAAGTTTATTCATTCACACCTGCTGTTCTGGAGAAAGGTACCTGTGGCGGGTTGCCATTTTTGACATTTCAAAATGTATCTGTTCCTGGGTGGGATTCTTTCCCTTTAATTTTCTATCGGGCTGCCTAGCCCCCTACTGCTCCGAATGGCACCCCTTTCTGGTCACGAAATTCCACTCATGAGTCCACACTTTGTCCATGTTTCCACAAAACACCTAGTTTCCCTGAGAACTGGAAACTGTAGTTATCTGTGGGGGAGGGGCTGGCTGCTGCTGCTGCTGCCTCTGTTTCAACTGTGGCACGAGAATTTCTCCAGCAGATTCTGTGACTCTGAGTTACATTTTAAGTTCAGCAATCCAGCATCTTGCTGTACCCCCTTCCCCCACCAGCTGCCTGTCCACACTGACATTCCACATGGGGAAGATCCAGCCACCCTCTCTCTCACCTTAAGATTTGGGAGAGTTGCACTAGACATCTGTCCTGTCTGCCATCATGCTCCACCTCCAAGAATTAGAAATCTTGAATAGACCTACATCAATCACTGAAATAGCATCAACAATACGAAATCTCCCAATAAAGAAAAGTCCAGGACCAGATGGCTTCACAGCCAAATTTATCAAACTTTTCAAGAGGAACTAGTACTTATATTATACAATCTTTTCCAGAGCATAGGAAAAGAAGGAATACTTTCCAGCACCTTCTGTGAAGCAAATATCACCCTGATTCCCAAACCAGGAAAGGATCCAACAAAGAAAGAAAATTATAGACCAAATATCATTAATGAATATTGATGCAAAAATATTCTATAAGATCTTAGCAAACAGAATTCAACAACACATCAAAAAAATTATACACCATGATCAAGTTGGTTTTATTCCAGGGTTATAGGGTTGATTCAACATATGTAAATCTATAAATATAATACATCACATCAATAAAATAAAAAAAAAAGACCATATGATTCTCTCAATTGATGCAGAAAAAGCCTTTGATAATATCCAGCATCCTTTCATGATAAGAACACTTAAGAAAATAAGCATAGAAGGGACATTTCTTAAAGTGGTAGAGACATCTACAGAAAACTCACAGCCAATATCCTATTGCATGGTGTCAAATTAAAAACATTTCCACTCAGATCAGGAATGAGGCAAGGATGCCAACTGTCTCCACTGCTAATATCTTCTCCCATTCTGAAGGTTGTCGGTTTGCTTTACTTACTGTGCTCTTGGCTGTGCAAAAGCTTTTTAGTTTGATCCAATCCCAGTAATGTATTTTTGGTGTTGCTTCAATTGCCCGGGGGGTCCTCCTCATAAAACATTCTCACAGGCCAATTTCTTAAAGTGTTTTCATGCACTCTCTTCTAGTGCTTTTATAGTTTCATGTCTTAAGTTTAAATCTTTTATCCAGTGAGAATCAATTTTTGTTAATGGTGAAAGGTGGGGGTCCAGTTTCAGTCTTCTCCAAGTTGCCAGCCAGTTCACCTAGCACCATTTGTTAAATAGGGAGTCTTTCCCCCACTGAATATTTTTGATAGGGTTGTCAAAGATCAAATGGCGATAGGTAGCTGGGTTCATCTCTTGGTTCTCTATTCTGTTCTATATATCTACCTCTCTGTTTTTGTGCCAGTACCATGCTGTTTTGATCATTATAGATTTATAGTATAGCCTGAAATCTGGTAATATGATACCTCCTGATTTATTCTTATTTCTGAGTAATGTATTTGCTATCTGAGGTTTTTTCTGATTCCATATAAAACAAAGTACTATTTTTTTCAACTCAACAATAAAATAACAAGTAGCACAATTAAAAGATGGTTAAAAGACTTGAATAAACAGTTCTCCAAAGAAGATATGCAAAGGCCGAATAAGCCAAAGTTTAAATTTTTTGCTACAATACTTTATTAGTTGTTTATTTATTTATTTATTCATTATGTATTTTTTAGAGACAGAGTCTTACTTTGTCACCCTCAGTAGAGTGCCATGTTGTCATAGCTCACAGCAACCTCCAGCTCTTGGGCTTACGCAGTTTACCTTGCCTCAGCCTCCTGAGTAGCTGGGACTACAGGGGCCTGCCACAAAACCTGGCTACTTTTTGTTGTCGTTGTTGTTGCAGTTTGGCTGTGGCCGGGTTTCAACCTGCCACCTTCAATATATGGGGCCGGTGTCCTACTCACTGAGCCACAGGCACCTCCCTATTAGCCATCTTTTTAAAGGAAAGGAAATTTAACCCAGTGAAAAACAGAAACAGTAGGGCAATTAACATCAGGACATTCATTCTAAAAGAAATTAAGAAACAAAGGTTCCAGTCTTTTAAATTAATGGCAATTTTTAGACATCTAATTAGAAATTAGACCTGTTGTCTGTGGGCAAAAGGTCACCAGTACCTGGTGAGCAACAGTGCAAGAAGCAAAGGTGATCCTAAGTTACTATTTATACCATTATAATTAGATATTAACCAGCCATCTCTTCTACCATTAAACCCATTTATAACAGTAAAAGTACAGAAGGGGATGTTTGCATAAAAAAAAATTATGAAGAGTATTTGTATGTGTATCTCCTGTTATACCTTTGTAGAAATTTAGGGAGTAGAATGAAATTTAAATTAGAAACATAGAAAAGCAGGGAGTATACATATTAAGTTAATAAGGCAAATAATGTTCCAGCAAACACATGGTTTCAATAAGTATTTTTTTTAATTTATGGAAAATGAGCTGATGAGTAGTAGGAAAACATGAAGAAGAGGAAAATATGTAACTCATTTATTTCTTCAGCTTTAATGAAGGATCAAATGATCTTATGACCATTGTATTGATACTTGGTGTTATGTTATTTATTATAACACATAGTAGTAACCAATCTCTGCTCCTGCCAAAGTCAGGGAATTTGATTCTCTCCCTTCTAATCAAAGCTTCCTTTCTTCCTTGCCTCTGAAGTGCCTCTGCTTTCCTCATGGATTTTCTGAGGTTCAGTCAGCAGATTCACTTCAAAACATTCACTATAAAATAAGACACTTTTGCTGCATTTACTCTCACAATAATGCCCAAGTGATATGTGCAATCATTTTTCCACATTTTATCCAAATGGGATTTTGATATTAATTTTTAGAAAGTGACTATAAAAATAATCATTTAAAATTATTTTTAAAACCCCCAACAATTTCTAAGCATTTGTTGTTAGAGAGGTGTGATGCTAAGTACTCTCATTTACCTGTTCTTGGTTTTATTTCTGCTAATTGTGTGACCTTAGATAAGATTCTCCAAGCCTCACTTTTCTCATAGACAAAGTGGCTATCACAAAATTATTACCTATTTTACACAGTTGTTGAGCTGATTGGTGAAGATAATGAATTTTATGTATTTACCAAAGTACTTGGATATATTATGTGCTCAATATTAGTGACTATTTAATAAAATATTAAGCATTAAATAAAAGGCTATTTGTTTATTTTCAGATTTCTTCTTAAACATTGAAGATTATATTTCAGAATATTTTTTACTAACACACACTCCAGCTAAAAGTGCACGAGAGTGTCTTTTTCTACATAATACCCCAACAATGGATATTAAAATTGAAAAATATTTGTACCTTAGCGTGGGGACAGGAGGGGGAGTTATTTGGTCTCTGGACCCTCTCCCAGTGGTAGATCCCTGTCTGGAACTTTGTAAGAATCTAAGTGTGGAGTTTCCTGATGAGAAGGCACCTAGGAGAAGTTTATTATTATTATTACTTATACATGTGAAGGCATTATCTTTAGAGCTCTCCTCTTGACTCAGATCTGTCTTCAGGCTGTCCCTCTTAGCATCAATCCCCTTACTCTCAAATATGGTAGAAGGGGAGGGGAGATAAAAAGAGAAAAAAAGAGAGAAAGAAGTTCCAATGTCATCTATCTCTTACTCCTCTCATCTCTCCTATACTCACAGCAAAAAAAAATTTGTATATGTTTCGAGAAATCTTACAACACCCTGAATAGACAAATAAAAACCTGAATAAATATGATGTAGCTTAAACCGGAAAAATTCCCCAAGTTAGACATCCTTTAGAAATAACAAGTTAGACTCAGCACATAGAACCCAAATTGAATTCCTTATAGATACATTTTTAGCCTCTGAATGTTTCTCATACGAATAAATAAAATGTTCACACTTACCTGTAAGGTACACAAAAGAGAAGTGAATTTTGGATTTCGTTACACAGATGAACATAAAGAGAAAAACTATTAATTAGGGGAGCATGGGTGGCATAAAAATCAGGGATATTATACTGGTTTCTCAATTATCTGTATTGTATTTCTTTTCTTCATTAATCAGATAACTAGGTATTTGACAATTTAATGTAGTAAAAGATTCCTACTCATCTTTTTATTCCCAATGTTTACTTTGAATATGACAAACCATGTATGTAAATTTTAGCTTCTAGTTAGTCTCAAGTTACTTAGATTCTACCCTGTTATACATACTTTCTTCTGGTTTGTAATAGGACAAATTGATTTTTTTTTTATGTTACAAAGCACCATTTAAAAATATGTGTTGTGGATAACTTTCCTGTTTTTAATTTCCTTTTCCCCTTTTCAAGAACATTTCTATGAAATATTATGCTCCAATCTGTCTTCATTTATTTTTGCTAGAATGGTTTTTAGTTTTCCATCTTCTGTATTTTTCCTTCATAACTATCTGCTTCCATAATTTAGTTAACTATATTCTCATTTTGGAAAGATTTGTACTTATATAGGCAAGATAAATCCATCTTTTCAAGGTTCTGTTTTTCTTGAATGCAATAATATTGCAGAATATTAAAATTACCTCCAAGTGCTTCAATATTTAGGGACAAAGAGATTTCTAAAACAACCCTAAATACAATATATCACTCTGAAAATGTGAAATCAGTGCCCTTTATCTTTACTGATGGGACAGTTGTGGAAAAAACTTACAGAAGTAAACAGTATTTTGATATGACTGCGTTGGAATTTCCCTATCATTACTGAAGTTGTAGACATTATGAGTAATGTCTGAATTCCTGTTTGGTGCACCTGGGATTTTCTCCCCCAAAAGGAACATTTTCAGTGATGTACTGACAATTTAAAAAAAGGTCATATGAGAAAAGTTGGGGGGTGTGGGAGGTTTAATTTTTTTTTCTTTTTTCTTTTTTTATTGTTGGGGATTCATTGAAGGTACAAGAAACCAGGTTACACTGATTGCATTTGTTAGGTAAAGTCCCTCTTACAATCGTGTTTTGCCCCCAAAGGGTGTGGCACCCACCAAGACCCCGCCCCCCGGGGGCGGGGCCGCGGGCCGCGCGGGGGAGGAGGGGGGCGGTCTCTTGCTCGGATCAACATAGAGTCCAACTGAGAAAAAGAAAAACAAAAAACAAAATAATAAAAAAAAAGATCTCTTTTGCTTGGCATTCAAGGCTCTTTGAAAAATAAAAGACTCTGACCTATTTTGACAACTTTGTCCTGGATTAGATGAAACTACACCTGTTTTTCTCTTCAGAGTAATTGGCACATGGGATGGCTCAGTAGCTGTTAAATGAATCTGCCTCTACACAGATTTTCATTTTTCTCTGACTTCTACTTTAAGAACTGCTTTCCTGTCAATGGCTCCTCATTGTCCTAGGATCTTAAATTGTCTTTCATATTTGCTTTTGTTTACACAGTGCTCTCTAGTCATGTTCCTCACCTGCTGAAATTTTGCCTATCAGACAGTTCGCAGGTAAGCGAGCGTGGGTGAGGGCTTCCCCGTGTTATGCATTATCTCATCTAGTTATTATGCATTATCTCATTATCTCAGAACCCTGAGATTCAGGCAGCCATTCAGCTGGCTCAGATTACTTAAATTGACTTAGACGTTTTTGTAATCCTTAGTATATTTTTAAAAATCAACCTTTTAGTCCTATACATTGAAAAGCAATATCAGTTATCATAAACAGAAGGTGATTTTAAAAGTAATTAGAATGAAAACAAATTTATTTTTGTTACAGTCTAACTATTGCTTCCCAAAGGCCCTAGCTGTCTCTGAGACTTGCTCTCACTCCGGTTAAAAAGGGAAATTAGCAAGTTTGTAAAGAGGTGTCAAAGACTAAACACTTTCTCCTTAATGTAATAAAAATTGTATAAAGGCTAAAAAAGTGCTGAAAAGAACAAAGAAAGTTCTCATTATGTTATTCAGTGTTTAATACTGTCCATCTCTTAAAATCCTTGAATACTGCTTAAATTCATCTTATCTAACTTTTTCAAATGCAGAGGTTGACTTTCTAGCCTCATTTTTGAGATGATACACCTGACAGAGACAGGTTAAATAACTTGTTTGTGGTTCCCACACTTGGGTAATGGCAGAACTAGGGGTTCAAACTCAAGTCTTTCTGACCCCCAAGTTTGGGAGTTTGGGCTTTTTTTCACCTGGCTGAATTTCTCATGGTACCTTTTCTAGAAACTTCAAGGAATGCTTCTTTCTGTCCTCCTACAACACTTTCCTATTAATTGCCAAAGTGTATTAATTTGCACCCTTACCAGCAATGTGTGATGAATAGCAACATATTTTTGATGTTGGGTTCTAGTGTTACAGTTTCTCACATTCTTTTGGATGTATTTTCTGTGGCTACCTGATTCCCAAGCCCCATGCAGGTTTCTTAGACTTAGAAAGTCATCTAGTCCAGCTTCTTCATCATTAAGACTTGTTTTCTCTGTAGCCCACCGTGGTGGAATAGCTGGTCGAAATTTATTTTCCAGCTGCTATCGTAACTGGAAATTAAAATGTTAGTCTCTTGCTTCTTTAATTGAGGCTTTTTTCTACTGTACTAGAATTTAGGGTAATCTTTACAGTGCTCTTTTAAAGGAGAGAAAAAGGAAATTGCTTCTATAAAAGTCTATTCTTTTCAGCTTGAAATGGACACTGAATCCTTAAATATTGGACTAGCCTCATTTATTTGTTCTGTCTGTTGATCCAACTTGGATCTTAAAGGGCTTTTCAACTGAAATGTTTTTCTCACTAATAAAAACTGATTTTTGGTTATGAATGAGAAGGTAATCTGTATAGAAATCCTGAATGTTGAGGGCTTCCTAAAGACTGTTTCTTTATGCAAAAGTATAAAACAGTGATGCTAATTTTGGCTGGTTAAAATTAATTGTGATTTAGGGCAGTTTTTTTAAACTGTTATTTGAATGATTATGTTAATTGTATAATAGTGAGAACCTTGAGTTCAAGATAAAGAAAGGCTTTGGTCAAGTATTGTTTATTCAGCTCTCAGATTTGTGGCAGGATTTGCAAATTTAGTGAAACTAGTGCCATTTTCCAGTTTACAACTCCAGTCACATTTCACATGATCACAGTGTGGTTTTGCCCTCTGCAGAGCAAATGGAGAGTTGTCTGACACTTGGTTCGAATGCCTTCCATTAAAAGGAGTGGATGTGTCCCTTGAGCTTGCAGAGAGCAGCAGAGCATTTTGTGCTTACCCACAGTTCCATTTGGAAAGCTCCTTTTGGGGATGGTGGCTCTCACCTGTTGTAGACACTTAGCACATTATTGCTTAGGGGGCTTGGATTGTATCAATTTTTTATGTTTGAAAAAAGGAGGCTAGCAGAAATGGCACCCAAAACTTTAGTCTCATTTTTCCTTGAGTACTTTTTTGTTAGGCATACAAAATATTTGATTGGTGAAAATCTTAACGACATTAGCATTTTCTATAAGGAATATTCAGAATCTTGATAATATTGGAATGATAATAGATCTATTTCCTTTGTTTGAATCCTCTCATACCTTAAATAATGGAATTCAGTTTGCCAGTCTTAAAAAAAAAAGGCTAACACCCTTAAGTTTTTATTTTTCAGAATCACAAACAAGTATGTGAATTTAAACTTGTGATCTTATTCCTCTTTCTTCACTTAATTTAGTGAGGCTGCCAGCAAAGTGGTTTGTTCTGGTTATTTTAAAGGAGTTTACTTATAAGGTTTACACAGCAAGTCTTAAGCGCGGTGCCTGTGTGTCTGCCCTGGAACCCTGATTCAATTCTCACTTACCTATATAATCGGCCTTTTCTGGGCTGCAGAATCAGAGGTGTCTCAGACACATGACATATGTGCTCTTTGAGTTTGCGGGTGAAAGGATCTTCTGGAGAAGGCTGCTGGCCTCTCTGAACTTGATCTGGGCAAGAGCCTGGAGATTGGATATCTTGCTTTGGCAAAAGTAAAGGGAATAAAGTGTTAAGGTGGAAAAAATTGTATCCAGGCGTTGATAGGCTTCTTGGGTGAGTTTGTGACTCGAGCCTATGAGTTTAAGAGTTCAGGGCTCCTGACCAATGCTGACACTCTTGTATTTGGGGTCAAGCCCTTGGGGAAGGTGTCCTTGTTAGCTGGCACATTTACAAAGGGCCTTGGTCGCAGATTCTTGCTTGCTCACATGAAATTAATGAATGTCCTTCCCAACAAATCAGAGAGGCTTTTAAGAAAATCAGATTAAATACACTTCCTCTTGAATTTGTGTTTCTGTGAGTACAGATGGAAATTTTATCCTGGTTTTGGCCTACCTGAACCTTTACTTGCGGTGACATTTCTGATTTGTTACTTTAGTAAATCTGCATTAACTATCTTTTCTTTAACAATAGCTGAGGTTTTACTTCAGAGGCCTTCATTCTACAAATGTTTGTGGAGCGCCTGGGCTTAGTGTGTTAGAGAATGGGAGATGTGGAGACATAGTAGCTTACTGTGCAGAGCTTACAGTGTAGCAGGGACTGCCTGATTAATTGGTACACAGGAGAGGACTGTAGGTAGAGCTAAAAAGATGGAGGAATTATAAGGCCCAGATTTCCCATAGGTAATTGACATAGAGGCTGGAGGAAATGGGACTGGAGGGGAAAACTGAGCCAGGGACTCAAGATTTATGGGAAGGTGACAGTGTGGAAGGAGGAGCTGACCCCAGTGGGACTGTGGTGAGGTTGCTTTTAGAGTTCTGCTTGTTTTTGTGTTTCTGTAGCTCAGGGTGTTTGTGAATTGATTCAGGTTCCTTACATCCTGGCATTATGATTGTGGTTGAAAAGATTTGATTTTTGTCCCTTTAGCAGGTTGGTTTGTTGTCTAGGGGCAAGGTTCTTTTTCCCATGTGCTATATACCCCCTAGCAGGGAAAATGCAAACAGTTGTATCCTTTGCCTAAATCTTATTTTGCAGGTTGCTCTGTATTTGCTTAGTGGAAATCAGCAGGGGAAGGGGGGCTATCACTCATATTTTGTTAGAATTTCTCCATGATTCTACACTAGTGGAACAAAGACTTGGGGATAGGACAGATCTACTTGCAGAGGTCCTGGCTCTTGAGTTTTAAAAGTCCTGAGACCTTTAGTTGGTAGCAACTGAAGTGTTACGGGTGATAAATAGAATCCTTGGTTGTCCAGGTATCAGTGATGTCATAGAAACAGATTTAAACCTTTAAGATCGTCTTTTAAAATAGAATTGTTGACAACATGAAGAATTGTGTTTCTTTTTTTTTTTTTTGAGACAGAGTCTTACTGTCCCTTTCAGTAGAGTACTGTGGTGTCACAGC
Organism: Perodicticus potto; assembly: GCA_963574655.1. Taxonomy (NCBI): domain Eukaryota; kingdom Metazoa; phylum Chordata; class Mammalia; order Primates; family Lorisidae; genus Perodicticus; species Perodicticus potto. Next base: position 60,942 of record CAUYRH010033662.1, on the reverse strand, counting down.
TCACAGCAACCTCAAACTCTTGGACTTAAGCAATTCTCTTGCCTCAGCCTCCCAAGTAGCTGGGAGTTCAGGCACCAGCCACAATGCCCAGCTATTGTTTGTTGCAGTTGTCATTGTTGTTTAGCTGGCCCGGGCTGGATTCAAACCCACTGACCTCAGTGTGTGTGGCTGGTGCTGTAACCACTTGTGCTATGGGCACTGAGCCAGAATTGTGCTTCTTGAAGGCTCATTACAGATTTGTATAGAATTCAGGGATTTCTTTCATTTTTTTTTAATGTATTCATTTCATAGCTCTCATTTTAAAAATTAACTATTAGCAAATAGTTTTATCTATAATATTGTGTATGTGTTCCAGGGTGAAAGAGGGATGTGCAGTTATCTATATTATATGTTAAATTGTAATTATTATAATTACCTATCCCATACCTATTATTGTTACTAATAATGAAGAATGTATGATACATATGACTCTTGGAAAACACTACCCCCCAAGTTACAGATGGTTGGAAGTGATAAAATCTAATGGATCTACGTATTTTTATTTATTTATTTTTGAGACAGAATCTCATTTTGTCACTCTTGGTAGAGTGCTGTAGAGTCATAGCTCACAGCAACTCCTGGGCTTAAGTGATTCTCTTGCCTCAACCTCCCAAGTAGCTAAGACTACAGGCGCCTCCCATAACGCTGGCTGTTTTTTTAGAGACAAGGTCTTGCTCTGGCTCAGGCTGGTCTTAAACTTGTGAGCTCAGGTGATCTACCCACCTCAGCCTCCCAAGTGCTGGGATTATAGGTGTGAGCCACCACACCTGGCCGGGATCTATGTATTTTTGAATGAGTGGTGTGATAGCAGAGCCTCTTTTAGAATGACAGAAATATTCTGAAATGATAGAATGACTTCATTTCATCCTTGAATTTTACCTTGGAGGATTTCTTGATTTCGTACACCCTTTTGTGTTCTCAAATTTGAGTATCAAAATGTTACAGTGTAAGTAAGAGCACAGTTTCAGGGTGTCTGAGAATTAGCCCATAAGCCTTTTGGGGGTCTCTAACTAAGGACAGTTTCACAGGGATTGTAGGCTACAATGACTGGGGAGTCCGAGGGGGTGCAATTAGGGAATACTAGCAAGGATACCTTTAAGTATAGAGAGCCCAGTAGCATCTGGAAGCCAAAAAAGCTCAACTGAGGCAGTCAAATTAGCTTCAAGCTTAATTAAGCTGATGGGGTCAGCCTGGGAGAAATCACCAGTTGACTCAAAATCCCCTCCCACTCCCAAAACAGCTACATGCTGTCTTTAGTCATGGGTGCACCCAGATCTTCTGGCCTTTAGTAACCTCGTTAGGCTTTTCCTTCATCCCTCACCATGACTGCTAATCCAGAGGCACACAGTCAAAGAGACACAGTTGGAGAGCAGAAGTTTCCAAAGCAAGCACGCTCTGTTGGGGTTATACATTGCATACCCCTGTATACCCTAACATTGCAGGACCCTGCACATTTCTCTGGAGATGAGGCACATGAGTCACATCTGTGATTCTTGATTTTGCATCAACATCTCATGAATAGGCAATCAGTTGAGCTTTAGCGCCCAAACATTTTCAGTTCATTCCTGATATATAGTTAAGTCTACCTCCTGCTTTGTAGTTTACTGGCTATTTAGTGAAATAAGACATAAAGTACTGTAAATCTCACTCTATATATATACATCTATATATATAATTTTTCTTTATCCATTATACCTCAAGTGAGGAAAAGATTTTTAGAAACAATTTCATCAAGAGAGATACTGATCACTGTTACTGGGAATTTTGACTTCCATCTCGCTTCTGGTAACTGGAAATTTGCCCCCCAAAGCAGAAAACACACATACACACACACTCACACTCCTTTATTTAGTTTAGGGATATAGCTGTTCTATAACCACCGTTTTTGAAGGATGAAAGTTAGTTGCTGATTGCACATTCTGGGTATGTGAATTCATTAGATAGCACTCATAAAAGAAATGTGTTCAGAAGAACAAACAGCATTGGAGGAGAAATAGGTTAGTGTGAAGGGGCATATGACTGTTGTTGTAAAGGTTATTTTTTTAGGAACCTAGGAGCTAGCTCTAACTCTAGGTAAGTCATTTGCTTTTGGGAGGTCTCGGCTTATCTAAATTGCAGTAAAGGTATGGTGGGAGTGGGTCTTCAAAAGCCCATGGGACTCTATTTACTAATACAACAATCGGATAGAACATGGCCTTGTGAAAGGCTCCCCTTCCCTGCCCAGAGAGGCCAACGTGTCTGTCGCAGGGAGTAGCATCTTGTGTGGTTCCTACGTGGAAACCATCATCTTCTGGAACATGCCCTGGCTAAGCCACATGGGCTGACTCTTGCCCTTAGTTGGGAGCCCCAGCCCGAAAGCTCACTTGCTATCAGTGTTCTTGCAGGAAGGAAAAAGACTGGCCTGACCTTTCCTTACCGGAGAATAGTTTCTGGTAGCCATGCAAACATGTGTGCTTTTTTTCCTCACTGCATTTCCGCAAACAGATTTAATGCTGCAGCAGGGTAGAGGGCTGTCATGGGAGCGAGTTCCTGTTTTTCTTTTCACTGAACCAAAGGGAGAAAGAAAAAAATCCGCCTATCTTGTCTTTTTGGCGTGTCTTCCTCCCTCTTCCTCATTTCTTCTTATAGTTCTGTTCTCTCATCTCTCTTTGAAATGTGCACGTCAGTTTCAAAAGGGCACAGTGTTTTGGAGAGGAAGTGGGGGCAGTGCCAGGTGCTGAGTAGGGCTGTTATTTTCCCCTTTCCACTAGCTCCTTGTGAACATCTATATATTTCCCTCCACCTTGTTTTGCTTTAGGGAAAAGTGAAAAGAATTTATAATCCCACCTGTCACGTAAGTGAGCCCTTTGTGGGTAGCATATGGTCCATGCTCTCACTTCACTGTCCTAAAGATGCTTCTTCAGAAAGGATTGACTTCCCTCCCATTACTCTCCGTCCCCTTACTCTGCTTTATTCTTCCTTACTCCTACCATCCACCGCTTTAGCAAACCATGTGATTTGTCTGTTTTCCACCTCTGTTGGAATAGATGTCCCATGAACACAGGGACTTTGCCTCTGTTCACTGCTGAGTCTCCAGGGTCTGAAACAGCCTGAATGATAGGCCCTTAATTAATATCGCTCCTACTGGGAGCCTCACGAAGTTAACTCTGTACTTGCTTGTGTAGTTAATGAGTGGCGATGGCTGTCTACTTACTATTCCCTGTCCCAGGGGATCCCACATGATCAGTCTCTCTACTATTATGCAGTTCTTAGGGCTTCCAAGGCATGATGTGACCTGTGGTATACATTGTTTATTATAATAGAAAGCAGATTTTTTAGTATATGTCAGATTTATTGATGTATAATTTACATACCGTAAAAATTAGCCTTTCAAAAAAAATGTATGGTTTGATGAGTTTTGACAGATGCGTACATGTGTGTAACTGCCGTGATACAGAATATTTCTGTTCTGCTTTGCAATCTGTCCTCTCCCTCACCCATGACCGCTGGCAAGCACCGCAATGATTTGTTTTGTGTCGTCTTTTCCAGAATGTCATATGAATGGAATCATACAGTTTGCAGTCTTTCGTGTCTGACTTATTATCACATATATAGTATAAGGCTTTTGAAGTTCATCTGTTTTGTAGCACGTTATCAATAGTTTGTTCCTTTTTATTGCTAAGTAGTATTCCATTTTAAGTTATTCACCAGCTGGTGTACATTTAGGTTGTTTTTAGTTTTGGGTTATTTTATTTAAGTCTTTGTGTAGACATATACTCTCCTTTCTTTTGGGTAAATACCTACAAGGAGATGACTGAGCCACATCATTAAGTGTTTGTATAACTTGGCCAGAAATTGCTTTTTTCTAAAGTGGCTCTTCCATTTTACACTCCCACGATCAGTGTGTTGAGTTACAGTGGCTTCACATACCCACCAGCATTTTTTAATATAATGAGTGCTTAGTGATAGCTTATTGTGTTTATAATTTGCATTTTTCTGCAAGTAGTGATGTGGAGCATTATTGTTTGTCTGGGAACATATTCTACAGATATTAATAACTTTAAAGTATCAGTGGCATTTGAAGTGAATAGTTCTAAGAAAAATTGGATAGAGACTGGAGCCGTTACTCCCACCAAGCTCATACTGTAGGAAACAAGGTTGGGATGTGGAGAATATCAGATTTGGGCAAAGGGTGGTTCACCTGGGTGAGAAATGACGAGACCCCAGCATGAGGACTGGCAGAAAGCCGATTTCATGGCCTGCTGGCCCTGGGAGGGCTGCTCGGTCCTCAGCTCAACCTGGTGTTTGTGGGAAATGAACTTAGATTCAATCGCATTTTCCAGGATGCCCCGGGAGTCACCCGGGAAACTCAGCAGTGTTTTGTGGCCTTCTGGAATGTGTAGTAGATGGCTGCTGAACGCAGAGCTCCCTCTCTGGGGACAGTTTGCCTGAATCAGTTAATCAAGCTTGAGAAATCAGTTACCTCAGGCCAAGGAGTGCCACCACCTTTGAATTCTGATACCCTATTTCTTATGCCTATCTTCAGTTAATTAATTAAGCAAATGTCCCCTGAGTACTTACTCTAAACTGGAACAGTTTTGCATACTAGGAATGGTCCTGCCCTGATGCATAAGATGGAAGAAACCCAGAAAACAGAGGCTGCTCTGGAGCACCCAGGAAGAGCTCCTAACACACGTGGCAGTGCAGCGGAGGTGATCATGGGAGGACTCCTGAGGACAATACACCTACTGTTGAGGAGGGATTTAGTACCAGGAATATGCCAGTGAAGTCCCCCTGGTAAGGGACAAGTGCAGGACACTCAGAACCTGTACATTTTTCTCCACGGCATTGCTTAGGCAGAGAGTCGCAAGGTGGTAGGCTGGAGTCCCAGCAGGGAGGCCAGGTAAACCTGGGCAAGGACTGGACTCTTTTCTCAGGGAGGTGGGGAACTGGCAGAAGGTTTCAAGTGGGAGACTGGCATATTTGGGTATTTGGTTTAACTGAATTACTTTGGGTGTTCTGTGGGAGTAGAGAGGAGAGGGACAAAATTGGAGGTGGGGAGGCCAGAGAAGAGGCAGTAGTGTAGTAGTCATCCAGCAGTAGGATTAGAGTGGCCTCTTGACTGGCGGTGTTTGGACGTGGGATCCTTTCCAGCGAGTAACTGGAAATATGCATGAGGGCAGAAGTGTGTTACGCTCTGAAACATTGAGAAACTAGTACACACTATTGGCTTTTTTTACGTGGGGTGGGGGAGGGAATTTGGTTTGTTTGCTCACTTCCTTGGAAAATTGATGTGGAAATGTCCCTTTGGTTTCAGTTACCTGAGCAGTAGGGCTCGGGCATTGCTAAACCTTCCTGTTTGGACGGAATTGCTCCTAGCATTGATCACTGTGTTCTGAGATGGGGGGAGCAAATTGCTCAGGAGGCCAAGGTGATGGCCATGCAGGAGGGAGGGACTTGGGCGCAAAGCTTGCCTGTTTGCACCATTAACGACAAGGCACAACTTTCTCTGGCTGCTCTGCTGCTGCTCCTTGCTAACCTTCCCTCTGTGTTTCCTGGAGGGTCCCTGGGTCAGAACCAATTTTGGAGACCCAGAAATTCTACTTTTAATAACATATTCTCCAGGAAATCTCCTCCTGGCCTTTCTCTTCTCTTCTCTTCTCATGAATGTTGTGTGGTGGTCTGTCTCCTCTTCCTCTGAGCTTCTCTACTCAGGGATTAGAGGAGGCAATTCTGCTCTTGAGTTTGGCCCCAGTCTTCTAACACTGGGCTATTCAGATTTCATCCTTCCTGCTTTTCCCCTCCGACCTTTCCAGAAACTCACAGTGGATTTTCTAGAAATAATGCAATGTCCGTTTTGGCCAGGACATAACCATTTCTGTGCTAGAAGATACTGATAGGATGAAGAAAAATATGTGGGCAGCAGGGGACTCATCCATCCATTTGGCCACATACTGTGTTGGGGAAATGTTTATGCTATATTATCTCATTTAATCCTTAGACCATCATATAAAGTAGGCATTGCCACCCTCTTTCTATAATTGATACTCAGCGTGCTTGTGTGTGGGTCTGGGGCTTCATGTCTGGACTCTTCCTGCTAGTTTTCCTTTTTTAATTCCTGCTTCCTTGGTGTTACTTTGGGGATCTGAAAGTATTCATGTAGTTTCTGAGTCAACTAAGTGATCCCTGAAAAGCGGCTTTTGTATGTGAAAAATCTAGCTAATTATTTATTTCAGTTTTCTGGAAGGCAAACGCTATCCTAAGCCACTGACAAAACAGTTTGGGATTACAAGCATGTGTTTCATAGCTGTCAGTGCTGAGGTGCCAGTTGTCACCCTTTAACCCAACGGATATAGTGATGGTTTAACTTTGCCTCTTTCTGGAGTGAGAAACTTTGGGGTTCCTGTGTCCTTTAAGAGGTTTTCTGAGCAAATGATAAAGAGAAGAAATAGGTCCTAATGCTTGAATATTTCAGAGGAATTCCTGGTTTATGGAATCACAAATGAACAAATTAGAAGACATAATGGGAAGTCATACCTTCTTCTCCAACACTGCAAACGCCCTCCAATCTCTCTCTTTTTTTTTTCCTAGAAATTTTAGTCCAAGTCCTTGTGAGGTAGAGGAGAAAAGGGTACTGTCCTGCTAGAGTGTGGTGTCTGCTGTGAGATCTCGTATGAACTCACACGTTTTTAGTTGAGAACTTGTTTTGTGATGACTGACTCTTAGCTCCTTCTGTTTGTTGCTCATGCCCCGTGTCTCACCTCACACCTGCTCTGCCAGAGGCCACAGTGATGCACTGAGCCGTTGGATAAGTCAAGCTAGTTTCTGGTTTCTACAGAGGGGTCATGACTCCCAAGTGCCAACAGAGCCCACCTTGGCCTGTGCATCCTCGCTCTTCTACTTGTCATTCTCTGCCCCCTCCTCAGCTTTACTTTAGTGTAGCTCCTTGGGGCTATTCCAGCATGAAATAAGTAAAGCTCTTGGGTGGGCAGCTGGGAACCATAAAATGTGGTATCCCATTTGTGCAAACCCTTTTTGCTGCAGCATGGCAAAAAGTCTTCCAGGGAGGCTCTATGACACCTGACAAGGAGGACCGGGGTTGTGTGTTCAGGTGTGCAAATGTCCCAACCATGGGAGTGTGTCTGTTTTACAGATGACGTGCTGAGCCTGCCTTAGCAGACCGTTTCTCTGTGGGATGTTGTTTTCTTTCTATGGAGACACAGCACTAGGGTTGTCCTTACTGCCCGAGAGCCAAGTGAAGGTGGTTATTTCCTTGGTGTTTACCTAAGGCATGCTGTGGCTTTCCAGATTGGGAAACTGCTTTATTGATGGTGCTATTCATCTGTCATCGGAAAGACCCCACTAGATGAAAATTTAGTCAGCAGTGCCTTTCGGGGAATAGCAGAAGTCCCTCTAGGCTTGAGGCAGAATTTACAAACGCTGCTGACATTTTATGTGAGGGGAGACACTTTCTTAAATCAGAGAGGCAGGTCTCTGGGATTTCAATATGCCATTTCCAGCCTCTATGTTTTTTCCACCTAAGAATGCTCACTCCATTTTCATAAGTGCATTTTCATTCTCAAATGATCATAGCCATGGAGCTACAGTGATTAGGATCCTAATGCTTAGTGAGAGGACAGGAGTAACTCCATTTTGTAACCCGCCACCATCTTAGTTCCCCTTAACCTACTGCCCTAGGTTCTTAGAAAAACCTCAAACACCTGCATCCTGACTCTAGCCAATTAAGTCTTAGCAGGAAAGCCCCCGAAACCTCAGTTAACTGCCCAGCTCCTCTAGGCCAATAAAGTAGCATAAGAAATAGTTCAGAAATATTCCAGAAATAGCTTGCTAGAATGGAAACCTCCTGCCCCCATTGTAACCACAATAAAAACCACTGCAACCCCAGAGTTGGAGCTCTCAGCCTGGATCTGCTGCGTTGGAGTCCCTGAGAGACCAGGTTCGAGCTTGAATAAAGGCTGTTTTGCTTTTGCATTGGACTCGGCTCCCTGGTGGTCTTTGGGGATTACGAGGTCCGGGCATAACACTTAGCACCCAGACTGCTGCCAGAAAACCTCCTGAAGCCCTGTTTGCTGGTGCACCCAGAGGCGTTGAAGTCGGGGACTATGCTTCATTGAGGAGCAGGCTTGACGCAGAGCTGGGTGTTGGAGGGCCCAGGTGAGAGGCTGGAGCAGCCACCCTCATTGTTGTTTGGTTTTGCAGCAATAACTGACAGCTCTTCCTTCCTGCTTTATCTTTCAGTTAATGACCAGCCACAGCGTCCCTGCTGTGCGCTCTGGCCACTGTCTTCCAGGGCTCCAGAGGAGCCACACGCCGTGGGTGCCGGCTGAGGTGACATGGCTTGCTGGCCCCAGCTAAGGTTGCTGCTATGGAAAAACCTCATTTGCAGAAGAAGACAAACAGTAAGCTTGGGTTTCTGGATGGGGGGGCGGTTCTCCCATGCTTTTCTCCATGGTTTTGAATTGGGGATTGGAGGCGGTGGTGGGGGGAGGGAACTCTCTTGGTTTTCACACGGGGATTGAATGCTCTTGTGGGTGCAGGACTGCGTGGTCCTAACAGGGCCCAGTGGCTTATTAGAGAGGGCAGATTTGCAGCTCGGCAGAAGTGTTAGTTTTGCTTTGTGCTAGTGCTGGGTGTGAGTACTGATCTCTGCAATCTGGCTGCGAATTGCCCTGACCACCCCACTTTTTCCCTGTGCTGCAGCCCTGGGAGCCACCTGACTTTCCAGAAGCACCTCATAGGCTCCTGTATTTCTGGGAGTTGTGTGTGAAGTGAGTTGATGGCCCAGCTCTTAGAGATCCGTGCCTGGATCTCGGTGTCAGTCTGGACAGCTCCTTACAGCGTTGACTTCGGGCCTAGAGGAATATAATAACTGAGGCTTGTTTTATTTTTGTGGGGGGTTCTAAGCCATTCACTTACCAGATGGGCCAATAAAGCTTTGGGTAATCTAGAGATCATTTTTAATGCAAAGGGGAATGGTATTTTCCCACAGAAGAATGTGATGACTTTGAGGCGGGGTGATTCGCTGAGAAGCTCCAATATCACCTGTTCACTTTTCTATCTCTATACTTGCTGCATGTTTCCTTAGAGAAATGATCTCTGGGTTAAGCTGTTCCTCTCTATAATTCATTTCTAAATCTTTTTCCTGTCTTGTCCTTTCTTCTGAATTCTACACCATCATCCTCACTTGGCTGCCTTAAAGAAGCTCAAACTTTCTATAACCTAAATGATCATTTTTTTTAAACTCAAAGAACTATAAAGGATCTTCAAGAGAATTTAATTCAGTTTTCTTCAAGTTAAAATTATGCTTGGACCTTTAAAAGAATAAAAATGGCAAGGTTACCCTTGCCTTCCCTAAATTTCTTTTTATTATAATGTTATTTAAATATGCACACAGGTAAAACTAGATATAAATCTTTTATAGGCTGTTACACACGTACAACTACTATGCTCCATATTTATTTACAAATTAAATGCAAACAAAATTGCAAAATCAATACAATTCAAATTAACACTGTAAATGTAGTGAGATAGTTGACGTTACTTACCTTGAAACCAAATTATAAGTTATAACGTGACTATGGTAGTGAATACTTATAAGCTGATACCTTTTGCATTTGGCCAGTCTATATTACTGTCTGCTCATGATTCAATTCTCCATCCACTTTTCTATGTAAATGACTTTCGTTTGAGGCCATTTGGCTTTCATTTGGTCCAGTCTCATCAATTCATAAACAAATTCCGCATCTGTTTTATCCTCATTAGTTGGCTACAATTATACAACACAATCATAAACACAAATAGAAACTTGCTTGGGCTTTGAAATCGTGTGCCAGAATTTGGTTTCAAAGTAAGCATTCAGAAAATCCAGATATGTTAATTAGAATTTGTTCAGGTGACCATTGCAGTGGAAACATAAAATGTTTAAAATCCTTACAGAGAACTCAGATACTACCCCACAATAATATATAGAAAGTTTCTAGTTTGAGAAACACCAGTTTTGATCAACCTTTCATGTTGTAAACAGGGAACCTAAATAGGATGTATTGATTCTATTTGTGTTAGTAATAATAATGGTGAAATATATGACATTATATTACTATAAGAAAAGCAAATGCTTAGAATTCTGAGTTTCCAAGTGCTAGGCAGTAAGTTATTAGGTAGATATTAACTGGATTATTTTTAAGGCCCCTATGACATAACATTCTGCTGTTTCCTCTTGTAATAACTGGAGAACTTGATGCATAGAGAGGTTACATAATTTGTCTTCTGGTAAGGAGGAGCATAGGTGGGGTTCAAATCCAGACAGTCTGACTCCAGAGTTGGTACTTTAAATCACTGTGTCAAATTGCCTTGCGTCCTTATTTTTTCCATCCTCCATCTCTAATCTTGAAGTTTCTGACTTCTTCCTTGCCTTTCCTCTCTTCCCACAGTTATTCCCAAGTCCTGGAGTTCTCAGGTTCTGTGTGTTCATCCTTATCCTCATTTCCTAGCAACTTTGTGGTCCTGATGCCCTTCCCCCTCTCCTCCCAGCTGTAGTGGCCTATTTGTGGAAAGTTGTCTCTGCCATGATTTGTCCATGCTTTGTGTCCGGTAGTGAGTAGTGGGAAAGAATCAAACCATCTTGACAGCGAAGGGGGAAGTTCAAACCTCTTACTTTACAGATGAGAAAGTGAAGGCAGAAATCAGAGAAGCAATTTCCTTAAGGTCATCCAATCAGCAACTGTGCTGGGACACGAGGCTGGGACATGAGGTCATCAGAGACATGGCCCTGCCTTGTTCTATCCCATCACAGTGCTTTTTCCCCCCTCTCCCCAATTTTTTTGCACCTGCATGGCAGTGCCCAACTTGGAGGTGGAAGAAATGGCAGGAAAGAGCTTTTCTGTGCTTATCCAGGGAAGGAATCAGGAGCATAGTGTCTTAAGGCATTCCTACTAGGCCAGTCTCCCCTGGTCTTGAGCTTGTTGCTTCTTGCTCACTGTTGCTTACGGGTTTAAAAGGATTAGGATCGGAGAGAAAGGCAGGCTCAGCCACAGGCAACTTGTATCCTTGTGGCAGAGTTCAAGAAGGAAGTAGGGGCTCGGCGCCTGTGGCTCAACAGGCTAAGGCGCCAGCCACGTACACCTGAGCTGGCGGGTTCGAATCCAGCCTAGGCCCGCCAAACAACAATGACGGCTGCAACCAAAAAATGGCCGGGCATTGTGGCGGGTGCCAGTGGTCCCAGCTACTTGGGAGGCGGAGGCAAGAGACTCGCTTGAGCCCAGGAATTGGAGAGTGTTGTGAGCTCTGATGCCACTGCACTCTATCCAGGGTGACAGCTTGAGGCTCTGTCTCAAAAAATAAATAAAGAAATAAAATTTCTTTGGAATGCCGTAGAATTGGCTGAAATTATTAAATGTACATTCAAGATAAAGGAGCAAAAATCAACACAGGAAAACCATCAGTATATCCAAAATAACATTGGAATGACCTGAGATACTTTTGAGATAATTTCTAATGTATCATGTAAGGAAAATATTACTAACTATAAAAACAATAGTACCCTTTTATCTTTTATAGGCCAATGGTTCAAATAAATAATAAATAAAGAAATTTGTTGTCCTATCCTTCTCATGTCAAAGGAACTTGGTGAGACAGGCATAAAGCAGAAGAGGAAACATTCATTTTGGAAGCATGAAGAGATATTCCAAATATAGGTGACTTTAAAGGCAACTGACAAAATTAAGTATAAAGAGAGTTAGAGGAAATTTCCCCTGAAAACAAATATTTGAACATAGTTGTTCTGTTGTTAATTTTATAAACCTATGTGGATGACCCAAAAATACTAATTAGTTTATTTCTAGATCCTGCTATCTCTTTAGAAAATTATTTGCTTTAATGACCAAAATCTATGTTCTGACTAAGACACTTCATAATATCTGGTTTAAATAGTTGTGCATTATCATTGCCAAAGTAATTCAAGTCTATTCTCTTGCGCTCCTATCAGTTGTAACGGTAAGTAATTATGTGATTAATACCTTTCTAGTCATACTATGCGGTCCCAGGAGAGCAAGGACATGCTTGGTTGGTTGGTTTTTACTATTGCATTTTCAGTATCTGACACAGTACCTGGCATACGGTAAATACTCAATAATTCATATGAATAACTAAATGAATACATAGAAGATGTAATATTGATGTATTTCCTTATGAAAGACTACGGTTGGATTTATTCCTTCTAGGTGAAAGTCTCTCTGGAAGCAGAAAGATGCTGTGCTCATTGATTGATCGATTGACTCATTCATTCGACAAATATTTATTCAATGGCAGACACTATGCTAAGCATGGGATAAACAGTGACAGGGGAAACAGACATGGTTTCTGCTCTCAAGGAGTTCACAGTCCAGCAAGTAACTGCGTAAGAGTTTATGAATTCTTGATTTCTAATGTTTTATGTACAACTTAATTACCTATTTATAACAGTGCTATATCATTGGCTTTGATAGGCTATTTTCTTGTTGATTTTCACAGTACAGATTTTATGCCCAACATATAGACAAAGAAACATAAAAATGGCTGGGTGTGGTGGCTCATGTCAGTAATCCTAGCACTCTGGGAAGCTGAGGTGAGAGGATTGCTTGAGCTAGGAGTTAGTGACCAACCTGAGCAAGAGACCCCTTGTCAACTAAAAATAGAAAAATTAGGCTGGGCATGTTGGCTCATGCTGATAATTCTAGCACTCTAGGAGGTTGAGGCAGATGGATTACTTGAGCTTAGGAGTTTGAGACCAGCCTGAGCAAGTGTGAGACCCCATCTCTAATAAAAATAGAAAAACTAATCAGGGGTCATGGCAGGCACCTGTAGTCCCAGCTACTGGGGAGGCTGAGGCAAGAGGATTGCCTGAGCCCAAGAGACTGAGGTTCCTGTAAGCTATGATCATGCCATAGCACTCTATCCAGGGTGACAGAGTAAGACTCTGTCTCAAAATTAAAAAATAGAAATACTGGCCAAGTGTACTGGCAGGTGCCTGTAGTCCCACCTAATGGCGGCTAAATCAAGAGGCTAGCTAGAGCCCAGGAGAATACATAAATAGGAAATATACCAATATTTTTATACTTTGTATTTCATTTCATTTATGAAATATTTATTGCATAACCTCTATGTGCCAGAAATTATTCTAGGAGTTGGAGAAACAGAAATGAATAAGACAGAGCTCACCCATCAGAGGATGAACCCTACTGAAGTTGCCCCGTACTTGGTTCCCAAGATCTCATACATCTACTTCCATTCTTTACCACATTAGAGTTGGCAAATACAAACAAGTAAATGCAAAACAGATAAATCTTAATAGTAGTAAGTAATACAGGAGAGATAAATAGTATGATGTAATTAAAGAGGGACTGTGCAGAGGAAATCCAGGGGAGAAGTCTCTAGAGGTGATGACATTGAAACAGAGAAGTGAAGAGGGGGGCAGAACCAGGCAGATTAAGGTCATGGGAAAGTCTTCAGAGAAAGCATCAAGTCCAAGGATGAGCAGGATGGAGAAGAAGGCCGATGCTTCTGGGCAATGGATTACATGGTCTGAGATAAGACTGGTCATGTGGGCTTAAGAAGCCACGCATGGTGCTCTCATGCAACCAAAACTGAAAGAAGAATTTCCTCAACCTACTTAGCATGGGCACCACAGATGAGGACTGTTTGGCCATAAGTAGAGAATAAACTAATTGTACTCATACTTAATTTTCAAAACAACATAGATTCAATACAGAAATAGCAAGTGATTATCTTGCAGTCACTTAGAGAGTTTCTTTAGGTTAGTGACTCCCCATGGGGACACTGCAGTTGGTCTTTCAGAGGTGTGTATGCAGGGGATGCATTCCTTAGAAACTTAGTTTTGAAAAGGTTCCTTGATATGGAAAAATTATGTAGTCAGAACTTTGGTGTTTGAGGACTTTCAAAGCAAAACACTCTCAGATCTTTAGATAGGGGAAAATAGAGAGCGATTCTAGCCTTTAATATGGTAAAGAATGAAAACGGACGTATGAGATCTTGGGAACCAAGTGAAGGGCAACTTCCGTAGGGTTCATCCTCCGATGTGTGAGCTCTGACTTCCCTCACGACTTGCGTGGCCTAAGCAGGGGTGTGTGTCATTAGTGGAGATGTGCTGTTCAAGGCTGTATGTGCTGACCAACTTTGTCAGCACCACCACACAGCAGAAAGAAGTCAGGGTGGGACCAGCTGTCTTTCTCTGCTTGAGTGCATAAGGCAGAAGGGACCTCTTTGCTACTGGGAGAATTCAAGGAAAGGCACAGCTCAAAGGGAGATATTGATCTTCTAAAATGACAGGTATGGGCTTAGGTAATTAACTGAGAAAATTAAAAAAGTGACCTTACGTGTACCCTAAGTTTGTAGAACAGTTTGTAAGTGCTGTCTGTGCTGCTAGTCTTAAGAATATCGCCTTATCTGTGGGATAAAAACAGTATTTGTGGCACACAAATTTATATGAATTGAGATTCAACAAATCATTCAGGGTTGCAAAATCAAGCTGGCACCAGAATCTTACGTGCTCTCATTCAGTAGTATTTTGTTTTGTCTGTCCATTAAGTTTTTTTAAACTGTTGTCTTTATTTGGCATACAGTTTTTATTGAATTTTGGTTTCTGGTTAGTATATCTTATTTCAGTCATTTTCACCAGTCCACTGATGAATTGTTTTAATACCTTATGTTCTTTGTACTGAATGAATAAGCATTTGCAGCTGTTATTTCTTTTTTTTGTTTATGATGAAGAGAATTGGTTTAATAAATGTTACAGATAAAATTATGGGAACAATGAAGGCAACAAAAATAATTATGGAAGGAGATACTTTATATAGCATAAAAGCTAACAATTATGAGAATTTGGAGGTTTCTAAATGATTAGCTAAATGAATAAATTATTTCTAAAACCTTTTTGGTGCAAACACTGGGCTCAAACCGAGAATTATACTGGATGTTGAACTATCTTGAAGGGTCACAGGCTCTGCTCAAGTTTGATCATGATCTCCAGAACCACACTCTAGTGACGGGTTTTCTGCAGCCAATGCATATTTATAACTCTCAGCAGCTATCTGTCCACACCTTTTCTTCAAAAATGACAAGAAATCTATTTAATAATCTATTCAAGAAGATAGATTCAATAATCTATCTTATTGTACAAACACCAGTGCCACAAAAGCCCTGACCTTCCTTTCTCTGTCAAACCATGATACATCCATACTTTACTTTTCTTTTTAAATTTTGGCACAGCCCCATATACTGAGGGTGGCAGGTTTAAACCCAACCCCAGCCAAACTGCAACAAACAAATAGCCGGGCATTGTGGTGGGCACCTGTAGTCCCAGCTACTCAGGAGGCTGAGGCAAGAGAATCGGCTAACCCCAGGAGTTGGAGATTGCTGTGAGCTGTGATGCCACGGCACTCTACTGAGGGTGATAAAATGAGAGTCTGTCTTTAAAAAAAAAAAAAAAGAAAGAAAATTTAAAAAGAAATGCAGCTGTTATTTCTTTCTGGGCCACTTGGGTGTCCAGGGCTGCTTCACTTGAGTACCCTCCATAAAGACTCTCTGTTTCAGCCTGTTCTCCTTTCCTAATGGCATCTTGTTTTTCCCTTTTCATATTAACTGCCCTGTGTTGTGTGTAGTCTTGAGCTGATGAAAATCACACTGTGGTTCAGACCCAAGCAGTGAGCATGAACTTCTCTGTCTCTCACACTCATTCATCATGGGCTCCTTTGTAATGTTGTTTGTTGTCTTGTTATTCAAGATTCCACATCTTTTCTCCTCAAAGATTGTGCGTTCCCTGAAATCAGGGACCGAGAAGCATAACCAAGCATTTTAGAATCGTGACTTCTATAGCTGAATTGCCTTAGGGGAATGTCTGCTCTGTTCGTATTTCCCCCTGGGCCATACAACTCAACTTCTCTACATAGTTAGTTTCTTCTGCTGCTTAAAAATACCCTAAAATAAATACTTGCCTTTATTTTTCAATAATAATAAGCATCATTTTACATAGCACATTAGCATAATTTATTTGATGTAGACTTTTTTATTGGATTTAATCTGGATAATAGTTTATTAAATATAGGTTGTATCTATACTTCACATATGAAGATCCTTCTTTGATCAAGAGGATCTGTATCTATAAAATCTGAGCTTACATGAGTTAATCTTGTAAGAGGTGGAGCCAAGGCGTGAACCCAGGCCCGTACCACAGTACTTGGCTCAACACAGATAATAAATTAGGTGATTGATGTGTTGTTCTTTGCTTGAAATCTTTTCCTGCTTGGGACTTCTTATGTGTAGACAGGTGTTAATTTCTTTTGCGTTTCTTTTTAGTTTATTTCCCTGCCAATTTCTCTCTTCCTACCTCAAGGATTTTGAGAACGGGAGAGGTGGATTATGTATCAGCTACCACGTCACTATGTCTAATCAAACTCAGAAGCTAATTTGGAATTTTCTGCTTGACTTGCAAAGTGGGTCTCTGTTCATTCTTTTTGTCTTTCCAACCTCACCTCCTCTTGATCATCTCTGTGACAGCGTAGCTGAGTCACTCTTTCCTGCTCACCGCTCCACTGCTTACTTTCTTTCTCCCCCTCAAGCCATTAGATCTGTCCTTCCTCACAAAATATGTTTCTTGTTGGTCGAATCTGTTTTTAATTCAGGTCTTCAATCATCCTTCATTGCCTGGAGGACTTACAGCTTGTCCAAAAGCCCATTTGTAATTTTACCCCTTTATTTTAGATTTCTTCTTCTCTTTCCTTTTAGGAATCTTTTCTGATGACTTTCTTGTAGCATTACCTCTTTATCTCTACTGCTTATTCAAACTTTACTATAAATATTTTTCTATTTAAGTATTACAGGAGGAGTTAAAGTTTGTTAATAACAACGTTAATATATATTCATTAATTAGACTTCAAAGACTTTAGAAACCAGGAATTTTAATATTTCAGTGACGTTGGGATTGCAAGAGTAGGCAAAATTGAGGAAGAAAGAAATTTCTATGGAAACTCTGGTAGATGTCAAACCTATAGCAAATCCTAAGCAGATTTGGTGTCAATGAGTAGTTCAGTGCCTGTAAGAGATTGGGCATCTCTGTGTGTTGCTGTAAGGAGCTCAACATATTGCTCATGTAATACTGCTTATTCTTGTACACTGATTGCTTTTTTCTCATATCAGCATTCACATTGGCTATTACAACCCAAAGTGTCTCAACCTCTTGGATTGAGACAGGGTTCTCCTTTCAGAAACAGAGATAAACTGTTCAAGATAATATAGATTTAAAAGAAGTAGTAGTTTCTTTACATCTTATGTAAAATTCCCCAAAGGGGAATGTAATACCAGTAGGAGAGAGCTGTTCCTCAAAGTCCTCGGAAACCGGATTCATCTGCCCTTAATGTTCTGTGTGCAGTGCATGGATTGACATTCCCAGAGTCTACTCCTGGTCCAACTTTGGTGCTCCATCCGCATTCTACTAGCCGGGAAGGGAAAATGGATCAAGAAAGGAGCAAAAAGTGTGAGCCAGCTATTTTTAAAGAAAGGTTTTGCTTACAAATTCTTTCTAGAATTCAGTCATATGCCACATGAAGAAATGATAAAAGTTAGAAAAGGTAGTTCATACAGTGGGCATCCATGGGTCTCACTAAAAACTCCAGAGTTTTTTTCATTATTGATGAAGAGAAGGACTATTTGGAGGCAATAAAGAGTCTGTACCCTCATATGTGAGTTACTTTAGGTTAAAGATGCTCTGAATGTAAAATCTGAAATACTTTAATTAGTCATTGGAGAATGCCTCAAGGTAGTCATTACAATTTTTTAACATCAAAATTACAATGTTTTTACGTCTTACAACATACCACGTATCTTGTCAACTTAACACAAAGACTTGAAATAAGGTACAGAAAAATAATGAAATGGTAAAAAATAAATGGTAAATTAGCCATATGTTCTAATTACTTATTTACCAAGCCATGTGTGGTATAAAGAATATAAATTACTCAAAACTATCTAAAATTAAAATAAAGCTGCTTAGTAAAATAGCGTTTCAGTAACATTATACTCCTGTACCATTGCTTTGAGTGTGAAGAAAAGAGAACAGGACCCTTGGTCGAGACAAATGAGATAAACTAGAAATACTGACAAGCATCATTTAGCAGAAGGAGGGGGCTGGTTGGTTAGGCTAAGATCAAAGAGAATCCAGAAGATACACACATGCTGCCGAACAAAAACTTTGTGATAAATACTGCATGTAGCAACGGCAGCTTTAGTATTTCTTGGGTATTTCCCTGGGGTGAATGAATACATTTTAAAAATGAGGAGGAATTATCTAGAAACTTGTAGTAGGTAAGTTTAAAGAAATACTAAAGCAAGAATGTTCCAGCTTTTGTGATCTCTTAATTCATTATTGGTTATCACTGTTTTCCCACAATTTTCTCCTGTTTGATACCTGCGTTTGGAAGAACTGAAAAATGTATTACTCTTCCCCCCAAAATAATTTATTCAATTTATACTTTGTGAGAAGGAGCTTAGTGTTTTAGTGATTTTACACTTCAAGAAATTAGAATGTCTAAGGTTACTTTTGAACATAGGTCATTTAGTGAAGAGCTATATTTCTTCATTAATCTTAGCATTTTTCACATCTGTCCTGTCCTGCTATGGACTTATAACCAAAATAAAACATTAGGGACAGTTTGAGGCACTACTGTCCACGCCCTTCCCTTTTTTGCTTCTGAAAGCTGTGTTTCAGAATCAGAAAGCCTGATCGTACAAAGGCATCTTTCTTAGTCTCTTCCTCAGTCATAGCCAGGAAATTTAAAATAATGCCGATAAACGTCTTGTATCACACAAGTATTATCCATTGGCCATTCACATGCTGTGCAATAAAATTGGGCTGCATACCCAAATATCTTTTTCTCTTTTTAGTTAGAAGTTTAAGTGCATTGGAAGTTATCCATCTGTCCTCATTGCTTTGGCTTACCATGGTGATGGGATAGGGAGACTGAGGATCCATGAGATGCACTGAGTGCCACGAAATGCATTCCCTTTATATTTTAGGGGGAAGAAGTCCAAAAAATAACTTGAGGGGATGTTTAGAAGAGCAAAAAGTAGGGGTGGATTCAGGTTTTGTAAAGCCTGAAATTTATGTAACACAGGGGAAAGGAGGGTTTTCTTTAAGGGTAAGAATATAAAATATCCTTACAGGCTTAAAAAATGACCATGTAACCTTCTGGGGTCTTGGAGGTGGCCTGTGCAAGTGGCCCAGAAGATTTTAGTGTCCAGGAGTTTCCTTTTATCCACAATGTGTCTTCATTCATGTTATACTTCACATGGTCTGTCCTCCATTCTGATGTACTAGTCTCGTGGGCTAAGCTTGGATTTGGTATGTGACAGTGGGCAGTGTAGCCCAGCTGGGTATTCGTACAGAATCTGTTTCAGCCCATGTGCAGGAACCTAGAGGATACACTTCGTTTTTTGAAATTGAGATACAATTCACATACCCTAATACTTTAAATGTGCCATTCAGAGGCTTTAAGTTTATTTGCAAAGTTGTACAACTATCACCACTAATAATGTAACATTTTCACTATTGTTCCCCAAATCCCTGTATCATTTAATTTTTACTCACCAATTCTCACCTGTTCCAGCCCCTGGTAACGTCACTACTTTCTCTATGGATTTTGCCTTTTCTTTGCATTTCACATGAATAGAATCATATGACATGTGGCCTTTTGTGTCTGTCTTCTTTCATTTATTGTAATGTTTCAAGATTAATTCATGTCATAGCAAGTTTCATTCAGCACTTTATTCCTTTTAAAAGACATATACTATTCCTTTATGGGAATATGACATATTTTCTTTATCCATTCATCAGTTGATGGACATTTGGATTGTTTCTATTATTTGATTATTATGAATAACGCTGCAATAGACATCAGTCTACCAGTTTTTGTGTGGACGTACACTTTCAATTCTCTTGAGTATACACCTAGAAGTGAAATTGATTGGTCATATGATAATTATACGTAACTTTGTGAGGAAATACCAGTATATTCCCACCATCAGTGTATGAGGTTCAGTTTCTCCACATCCTCCTTGACACTTCTCATTGTCCGTCTCTTTTTGGTGACATCCATTCTGGTGAGCGTGCAGTGGCATCTCATGGTTGTGATTTGCTTTTCACCATGATTAATGACTTTGGCCTTGTTTGGGGGCACTTATTGGCCATTTATATATCTTCTTTGGTGAAAAGTTTTTCAAGTCATATTGGAGGATGGTTTGTTTTTTGATTGTTAGCTTGTAAGAGTTCTTCATGTTCTAGATACAAATCTCTTACCAGATATATGATTTACAAATATTTTCTCTCATTCTGTGAGTTATCTTTTCACTGTTTGGTAGTGTCCTTTGAGGCACAAGAACATAAAAGTTTGGTAAAGTTCCATTTATCTATTTTTTCCTTAGTTTCTTATGCTTTTGCTGTCACAACTAAGAATCTACAGACTGGTAGACCAATGTCACAAAGATTTACACTTAGGTTTTTTTTTAAGAATTTGATAGTGTTTACATTCAGTTCTTTGAAGCATTTTGAGTTAATTTTTAAATATAGTATGGGGTATGGGCCTAACTTTATTCTTTTACATGTGGATACCCAGTTGTTCTGGCATTGATTTTATTATTATTATTATTAAAACATGTTTGTGTACATAAATGCAATCATGGGGTACAACGTGCTGGTTTTACATACAATTTGAAATATTTTCATTGAACTGGTTGACATAGCTTTCATGGCATTTTCTCAGTTATTGTGTTCAGACATTTATATTCTACATTTAGTAAGTTCTACCTGTACCCTTCTAAGATGCACCGTAAGTGTGGACCCACCAATTACTCTCTCTCTGCCCGTCCTCCCCCTCCCCTCCTCTCCCCTTGCCCCTTTCCCCATGTTCTTGTGTTGTAATTGGGTTGTAGCTTTCATATGAAAGCTATAAATTAGTTTCATAGAAGGGCTGAGCACATTGGATACTTTTTCTTCCATTCTTGGGATACTTTGCTAAGAAGAATATTTTCCAGCTCCATCCATGTAAGGATGAAAGAGATAAAGTCTCCATCTTTCTTTAAAGCTGCATAATATTCCATGGTGTACATATACCACAATTTATTAATCCAGTTGTGGCAGCTCGGGGTGTACCGTGATCTGACATTGATTTTTTTGAAAAGATTAGTCTTTCTTCATTGATTTTTATTGGTACACTTACCCAAAATCATCTGCTGGTATATTTCTGGACTACAATTTTTATTCTATTGATATATGTATCTATCCTCGCCAGTACCCCACACCACGCTGTCTTATTACAGAAGCTTTGAAGTAAGTTTTAAAATCAAGGAGTAAGAGTTCTCTAACTTTGTTCTTTTCTCAGGTTATTTCGGATATCCTGAGTCCTTTGTATTTCTGTGTAAATTTTAGTATCAACTTGTCCATTTCCTCAAAAGAACTGGTTGAAATTTTACTAAGGATTTTGTTGAATCTGTAGATCAATGTGGGGAATATTACAGCTAAACAAAATGAAGTTTGCCAATCCATAAACCAAGAGTTTTATCTGCCATTTATTTAGGTCTTCAATTTATCTCAATAGTTTTTTTAGTATACAAGTCTTGTTCTTTTAAACAAGTTTATACCTGAATATTTAATTATTTTTATACTACTCTAATTGAAATTGGGTTTGGTTTTTACTATATGCATTTTGAAGTACTTAATGAGAAGCTTTAATAGGTTTTGTTGATTTATACATCCTCTTACC
Organism: Perodicticus potto; assembly: GCA_963574655.1. NCBI lineage: Eukaryota > Metazoa > Chordata > Mammalia > Primates > Lorisidae > Perodicticus > Perodicticus potto. Next base: position 39,100 of record CAUYRH010033662.1, on the reverse strand, counting down.
TAATATTAGTTATCTATTTATTTATTTATATTTTTTGAGACAGAGTCTCACTCTTTTGCCCTGGGTAGAGTGCCATGGCATTATAGCTCACAGCAACCTCAAACTCTTGGGCTCAAGAGATTCTCCTGTCTCAGCCTCCCAAGTGGCTGGGACTACATGTGCCCACCATGATGCCTGGCTAGTTTTCTAGAGATGGGGGTCTTGCTCTTGTTCAGACTGGTGTCAAATTTCTGAGATTAAGCAATCCACCTGCCTTGGCCTCCTACAGGCTAGAATTATAAATGTGAGCCACTGCACCCAGTCCCTACCTAATATTTAAACTATTGTTGTTCTGGGCAAAAAAAAATGTCATTTGTAGAGGGCTGAAAATCATACTATAACAGTCACCAATCTCATAACTCACCTGAGGAACTGCTGAGAATAAGACATTCTCCTGGGAAGCCTGGAAATCTCATATCACTTGGAGGCAAGCTGCCAAGTAACGCAGTAATCCCAGAGGAGCAAAGATCGGTCCTGCGGTAGTAAGGCTGATGTTAAATATTAAGCATTTTAGGGCAGTTCCTTGAAGGATTAGTGGAGAATATTGCACGTGGTCTTTTTGGAGATCATTTCCTTAAGTACATACTCTCTTGGCACCTTTGAAGATCATTTCTTTGAGCACGTACCCTCTTGCTCACCCTTTGTTTTACCCCTTAACAAAAGACCACTGCAAAAGTTGCTCAGGGCTCTCCTGAACCTTTGGGGAGTCTCACCTTTTGCAGCTTGTACTGTTAATCTGTGTCTTGTGTGATCATTTATGTGGTCACGACACTCATTGCCCCTTCAAACAAAACAATTTTATCCGCCTGCTAACTAGTGAAAAGCCAACTAGTCTATTTTGGAATTACTCTTTTGCTACTTACATGTGAAGTTCATACTCCAGCTTAATGTTTTCCAAACTTCCTCATCTCCTTTATGATTCTTCTCACATCTACATGCCCTTTAATTTATTTTTAAAACATAATCACTTTCAAACTTATATAAGTTTATCTAAAAGGAAATGTTATATCATAGATTTAAGAAGCTAATAGGGTAACAACTTTTACTATGCATTACAATGAAAAGTTTTATTGTAGTTAAAAATGTCATATACCATCTAAAGTTATTTTTATGTAATCATAAGTTTACTACCCTTGGGGAAGCTCTGCTATAATCAGCTTAATTAACTGGATAAATGGAAATTTTCCAAAGTTTATTATGTGGGGACCAAATTATCCCTTAGTGACATGAAGCACAGAATTAATTCACTGTCAGTACACCTACATAAAAGATAAGAATAATTACTCCAGTTCTGGATTGTATTTTCCAAAAAATATCCAAAGGATATGTTTGAGTTAGTGATATGCCTATGAATAAAATCTGCTCCCATTCAACGCTACATGGATTACATCATGCTGCTATTTGATAAATTCGAACAATTTCCTCCTGGAGGGTAGGGACTGTGGCTATTTAACTTGCCTCATACAGCATTCAGCATAACACTATGTTCATTTGGGCACTTAATAAATGCAAGTGGATGATATAATGCATTTGTTAATCACCAATCATCCTGAAAAATAATGATGTACCCAGAGCTGATGGGTCCACCCCAGAGTTTTTTTTTTTTTTTTTTTATTGAGAGTTGAACATTATTGAGAGGCCTCCACTTAAAAGGAAACACAGAAGAAAATTGTTCAGCTTTTCAACAAAAAGAAGGAGCTTTTGTCCTTGATAATTAAATTTCTTTCAAAGCTAAGAATTACCTGAATGTTTATTTTACTTGGAGAATAAAAATATTTTTTAAAATAATGACTTAAAGAATTTCATCTAGAAAATAAAGCACTTCTCTTCTATATTTCGAAGCTATTTTTTAATAAATAAATCAGGCCACTGGATCCTTAGCAAGAAGAACTAATTGAGGGGAAAGCAATAGAGAAACAGAGACCCTTGGCTTATCTCTTGACACTACAATTTCGAAACATTTAGAGAAAACCCCAAACCGTTTTCATTCCATCTCCCTCTCCATCTCCAGGACACTAAATTCTGGGTCCAGCTTCTGGGGAGCAAGGGACAATCTTCAAGAGTGGAAAAGGCCTTTCCTAAACTTAATGCCATGTTCTAATAAGTTAAGCACTAAAAGATTATTCCAACCAGAAAGTGCTAGAGAGATGCAACTTATGTAATTTGATTTTAAAGATAAAATTTCCTAGATGTAACACTTCAGATAAGAAAAGAATCAGTGCAGCCAAAGGTGTGTGCGGGGTATTGTTAAATAAACACACACAAGTATTTAAATCTAGTATTATCTAAAAGAGGCTGGGAATTAAATTTTAGACCAGCACCATATTGCTGTAGGCCTGAAAGATATACCCAAAATAAATTTTAGTGTGGCGATTTGATGTCCTGTTGAATTTTGTTAAAGAGCTTCTTATCCGGGCGCAGTTAGTTGCACTCTGTTACAAACTACATCTTTCCTGCCTATAAAATGTGTGTTCCTATATTTCTTTTGTTTGCACTATAACCTTGGCTATAACAACCAAGTTGTTAGTTGATTTTAAGAAAATGATAGGGCCTCTATCTGTCTAGTAATCTAAATAGAAATTCCTGTCCAAAGGTGACAGGAAACTCTTTGATCAAATGTTCAGACTAAAGGTAATGTAATTATTTGTCTTCCTGTTGAAAATCCCCTCCATAAGTCAAGATGTTTAGATACTTAAATGGAGTGTGTAAGATTAATGAAATAGATACTATTCCAAAATCTTTGAATTAAACATCTTCATATGGCCATAAGTTTGGTTTTTTCCTTGTTTAAAGGCAGTGAAGTTTGACGGTAGTATCAAAATGTAAAATCAGGAGGAAGATGAATGGTTTGCATAACACTAACTCTGGGTCTGTACTTCCTTTCCCACTTTTTTTTTTTTTTTTTTTTAGAATAGTAAGCACAACAAATGAGACAGATAAAGCAGAGAGTTTTGTCTTTAAATTCACAGAAACTTGAGGTGAAGGGCTAAAAATCTCCAGCTCTAAAACTAATGAGCGAACTCACGCCCTTTGGCAGGACACATATACTTTTGCTTTGGATTGTCAAGGGTGTTGAATCAAACTTTTCTGTATTTTGACTTACCCTTCTCCTCTACCTCTTTTTCCTTCTTCCTTCCTCCGAACGCCCTGGGATTACATCCCTCATTATAGTAATAGATTTAGATGATCACCTTAGACTAGATCTCATACATACTTATTTGCCAGGAAAAAAACATATATGGAAAAGTTAAGATTTAACCTTTTATGTTCTCTGACCATAAAGCTCTAAGTATAAAGAGACTAAATTATTTAATTGTTATGAATATAACAAATGATAAAAACATGAACATATTACACATTTAGATAAATGAGTAGTAAATACAGACTTTTATTGCTAATGTGGCACTTCATGAGATGATATAGAACAATTTCCTCTAATTACTTTGTATCTATAGATGAGGGTGAGTTAACCACGGGTATGTCCTGAGGCAAGATCCCATGGGGAGATTCAGAATGGGTGAGTGTTCAGGAAAAACTCTGTTCTTATGCCAACACAATAATAACCAGTGTGGAAGACTTCTGTGAGCAAGTGTGTGTGTGTTGGGGGGGAGTTTAACTCACCAACAAGCAGTGGACACCAGCTCAATATCCTCCGATTTAATTGATTTAATTCTAACACAATCTACCTGGAGGCAGCATCAGGATTTATGGTCAAAATCTGAGTCACCAAGACTACCCAGCCCTTTCAGACACCAGTCACAGGTCCAAGCCTCCAGGGCTTCTGTCTGACTGGCTTCAAATTGGGGTTCCCACAGCTTCCTCTTTGGGTTTGATTAATTTGCTGAAGTAGCTCAAGAAACCCAGGAAAACTTGTTCACTGGGTAATTCCCTGCAGGGGTGTCCAAACTTTTTTCTTTTCTGCCCCACATTGGAAGAATAATGGTTGTTTGGGGCCACACATTGCATGCACAAACACTAACAAAAGCTGATGAGCAAAAAGTAAAAAATGGCCTGTGCAGACTTTTCGTGATGTCTGACACCACAGAGAAGCAAATATAGTCTTCCAATAATCTGCACACGGCCTCTGGGCCATAGGTGGGACACCCCTGTAAGGATGTTAGAAAGAACACAAGTGAATAGATGCGTGGGGTGGTGCTTGGAGCTCCCATTCCCTCCCCAGGGTGAGCCGCCCTCCAGGAACCTCCACGTGTTCAGCTGTCCGGAAGCTCCCCAAGCCTTGTCCTTTTGGGTGTTTATGGAGTCTTCAGTATATAGGGATGACGATTAAAGCACTGGCCATTGATGATCATGTTGACCTTCAGCCTCCCCTCCCCTCTAGTCATGCCTTGGTCTTCCTGGTGACCAACTCCATCCTTAAGTTATCCAATAACATTAGTGCAAAAAGACAGCACTTTGGAGATTCTAAGGATTTTAGGAGCTGCATACCAGGAAACAGAGGTAAGACCAAATCTATAGTAATGTATCGCATACATCGCGTATATTTCACAGTGTGGCAGTGAGAAGGATGTCTTTCTTTGTAAGAGCAAAATGACTATCATGAAATGGAATATGGGAAAGCAAAACCTACTTTTTAGCAAAGCCACTTTTTCAGAGTCTTGGGATATTTTAGGGTCCTTAAAAAAAACAACTATTTGAAAAAATATCCTTGTTTTTATATCAATTGGGTACATACCCAGAGATAAGCATAAGCCAGTTTGAAGCCTGCTTTTATGAACAGTCTTGGGCACTTCTTTGAGACCAAGGACCTTCTTTGATATAAAAGAACCTGGGCTGAACTGAGCTCAAGTCTGTGAAATGCTAATTCCATGGGAGCTAGAAACAACCATGAGATCCCACGAGTGTTCCAGAGAACACAGATTTTCCTGAGGTTTATCCAGAGGTTTGGAAATTATGTATTGACCAAATGAATCTAAAGAAAATGGCCATTTGCTTTAGGGATATGAATCCTTTTTAGAGAAGTATATAATATTTAAATCAATTTTCTAATACTCTATCTGGCAAATTTTGCTCCAAAGCAAAATTATTTGTATAAAGTGTCTATTTTTTTTTTTTTGAGACAGAGTGTCACTATGTCGCCCTCAATAGGCTGCTGGGGGGGCGTCACAGCTCACAGCAACCTCAAACTCCTGGGCTTAAGCGATTCTCTTGCCTCAGCCTCCCAAGTAGCTGGGACTACAGGTGCCCACCACATGCCCAGCTATTTTTTATTGCAATTGTCATTGTTGTTTGGCAGGCCTGGGATGGATTCGAACCTGCCAGCTCCAGCGTATGTGGCTGGCATCCAAGGCCCCCAGCTAATTGTCTGATATTTTTACAGTTTCTCAGAGTGGTTCTTCTTTTCATCTTTCTTGTTTCGTTGTCGTTTGTCTTCTATTTTTAATTTGAAAAATTCAGCAAAGGAAATTAATAATGAGTCATATCCTGTGATCTAGAACTATATGTGTAATAGCTGTTACTCTGTGGATTTTTTTGCTTTTGTCGTTTCCTGGTGTGTGTTTCTAAAAATACTGCATAAATGATATTTTGTATTGGTTTCCCTGTGGCTGCTTTAACAAATTACCATAAATTGGGTGACTTCAAACCACAGAAATATATTCTCTCTCACAGTTCTGGAGGCCCTCAGATCAGTCTTACTGGGCAGAAATGGAGGTATTGGCCGGGTTGTGCTGGCTCCAGAGGCTTTAGGGAAGATTCTGCCTCCTGCTTCTTTCAGCTTCTGGTGACCATTGGCTCCGTCAGTCCAAATTCAAGGTCAATATCCTCAAACATTCTCTGCTCCATCTTCACGTTGTCTTCTCCTCCATATGTCTGTGGCAAATCTCCCTCAGCCTGTCTAAGAACACTTGCAATTACATTGGGGACCCATCAAGGAAATTCAGGGTGATCACTTCATCTTACAGCCCTGAAGTTAATCACGTCTTCAGAGTCTTTGCCAGACACAGTAATGTTTTTAGGTCCCGTGATTAGAACCTTATATCTTTGAGGGTGGCGGCATTTGTAGCTTACCACAAATATGAATATATAGTCTATGGAAATTAAAATTTAGAATGTTACAGATAAAGCTGAAATCCCATTTAATCTCTGCTCCCAATTTTGGACCTCCCCACAGTTTCCGGAGGTCGTCACTATGATTAGTTGCTATCTTTCTAGTACTTTTAAAAGCCTTTACCCACTCCTCTCTCTCCCTGTACCTACACACAGACACACACATACAGACACATATACACACATACATATATGCACATACGTGTATGTAACACATATGTAAATACACATAGCACATATACACACACAGGTATATGTAATACACCTATGTAATACACATAGCATATATACACATACAGGTGTATGTGGGTGTATATATGCGATGTGTATTTACATACATATATATGTATATCTCCAAAGCAAAGAACAAGTTTGTTTATTGTCCAGTGCAATTAAGTGTCTCTCTATGGTTCAAGGTCAGGTAGGCTGACTGTTATGAAAAGATCTGAGTTCCCTAACCGTAGAATTCCATTCCTGTCATACAACCTACTGTGCACCCAGACATCACTGGATCTCAGTATACTAGAATTGGGGTTCTGAGATACAGAGCAAATTCTGATCCTCGGTCTGCAGCTGCTATTGCTGCAACAAATAATCTGTCCTTTGTTTCTGATTCAGGAAGCTCATGTCTTCTACAAGCACCCAGTACCCTGCAGTGGGCTAATTGGTTGGCTTGTGAGCAGTGTAAAATTTCTGATGTTTTATAGTCTTTGATCATTCATCTACCAAACTTTTATTTCCAAATTTGAAACTAGTATATCCTAATGACTACAGACAAAATGTTATGTGAGAACTCTGAGTTAGATTTTAAACAAGTTTAGAGAGGAAGCTGTTTTGTGAATGAGCAATTATAGTGGTTCCTTGTGATGAAATCTATTCATGGTCAACATGCTATGAACATTACTGAAATGGCAACAAAGGATTTAAATATGACATAAATTTAGTTAATAAAGTAGCTGATGAGTTAAAAAAATAAAAATCAAATCATATATTAACATTTCCCCAAGGCAACTCTATTCTTTAAAAGGTACAGGCGAACCTTGCTAAATGCAGAATACAAATGTCTTCATATAATAACGGAGAAATTGCCAGGAAGGCTATGTTAATCAGTTTGATGAAAATAGTTAAGATTGTATATGAGACCAGCACATTGTACCCCTTGATTGCACTATTGTACACAGCTATGATTTAATGATAAAGATAATAAAAAAATAAAATTAAATTAAATTAAAAAAAATTTTTTTTATTAAATCATAAACACATAGATCATGTATACATTAATGCATTTATGGGGTACAATGTGCCGATTTCATATAGAATTAGGAACACTTACATCACACTGGCTAATATATACCTCATCTTGTTTACTTAATTATTGTGTTAAGAAATTTATACTCTATACAAACAGATCCGACATGTACCCTTGCTTTATGAACCATAGGTGTGATCCCACCATTCACCCTCCCTCGATCTGACCTCTCCCCTTCCTTTCCATGCGCCCTCCCTCCTTCATCTTGTGCCATAGTTGTGATCTATTCTTCATATGAAAGTGTGAGTGATTGTAAATTGGTTTCATACTAGTACTGAGTACATTGGATATTTTTTTCTTGCATTCTTGAGATACTTACTTAGTAGGATATGTTCCAGCTCCATCCATGGAAATGTAAAAGAGGTAAAGTCTCCATCTTTTTTTAAGGCTGAATAATATTCCATGGTATACAAATACCACAATTTATTAATCCATTCATGGGTCGATGGGCACTTGGGCTTCTTCCATGACTTGGCTATTACGAATTGAGCTGCATGAACAATCTGGTGCAAATATCTTTGTTATAAAGTGATTTTTGGTCTTTTGGATATACACCTAGAGGAACTGCAGGATCAAACAGCAGGTCTACTTATAGATCCCTGAGTATTCTGCTTATTTCCTTTCAAAAGGGACATATTAGCTTGCACTCCCACCAGCAGTGCAGAACTGCTCCCTTTTCTCCACATCCAGGCCAATATCTGTAGTTTGGGGATTTTGTTATGTGAGCCATTCTTACGGGAGTTAGATGATAGATGCGCCTATCATCTTCAGAGAATCTTCTGTTTAAGTCCCTTGCCCACAATGAAATGGGATTACTTGTTCTTTTCTTATTAATAAGTTTGAATTCTCTGTGGATTCTGGGTATCAAACCTTTGTCAGAAGCATATCCTGAAAATATCCTCTCCCATTCTGAGGGCTGTCAGCATGTAAATACACATAACACATAACAAAAAGATCATACAGAATCTTTACAGAGAAAACTCAGAATAATAAGAAAAACAAGTTATCCATAATATCTTCATTGTGAAATTACTGTTAAAATGTCTTGCATTTAAAATTCAGCTCTGGAATTTCTGCATCTGATCCATCTTGCAACATTTTCTTGACAATGAAACTATGAACTTTGTTGGAAAGAGTGATAGTTTTATGTGTTTCATATCAACATTGTAAAGGCAAAGACATATTACAGATATGCTAGATTTTCTTTAATGATGTATAGTAGACCTGTAATCTACTATTTTTCTATTTCTTTTGGCCTTGGATACATTTTTAATCTATACCTTATAAAAGAACAAAAGTCTTAGAACAAGATTTTATCTGGTCACATTTGCCTTGTTCTATTAATACAATTCTGGAGTTTCATGAATAATTCATATTTACTCTTGATATCATTATTAATTTTCTTGGTTCTTAATCCTAATTTTTGAAACTTTGTCATCATATCCAAAACCTCACAGATGTTCTATTTTTCCTTTCCCCTGGATCTGTTTCATTCTCTCTTTGAAATATCTTTCAATTCATTATGCATTGCCAAGATTTAAAGAGATGTATTTCTTATTTATAGAGAGAAAATTAGTTTTTCGGGGAACCCTGAACCATTAATCTAAGTGTCTGTAATTAAGGAGGCTGAAATAAAAAGAAAACAAAGCCAATAATTTTTAACATTGAAGTTGTTGACTAAAATATGTCACAAAATAAAATTTATTTAAACAATGAACTTATATTTTTAAAAAAGTCTGTAGGTCAGTGGTTCTCAACCTTCCTAATGCCGCGACCCTTTAATATAGTTATATAGTGTTGACCCCCACAATAAAATTATTTTTGTTGTTACTTCATAACTGTAATTTGCTACCGTTAGGAATTGTAATGTAAATATCTGATATGCAGGATGTGTTTTCATTGTTACAAAGGGGTCGCGACCCACAGGTTGAGAACTGCTGCTGTAGGTAATCCCACACACATATATATTTTTTTCATTAATTAAGTACATGCTTGTACTTTACATCCTATTTAAACTGTCAAAACTAGTAAAAGCAATGCTATCAGTGCATTATCCCACTTACAGCATGTTTTTAGAAAGCTAGTGTATCACAGATGACATGAGTCAGTATGAACTCTTTTTTTTATATAAAAATATTTCATGTGAAGGAGAAGATTTTAAATGTTCTCACCACAAAAAGTGGTAAATATTTGAGGTGATAGATCTACTAATGATTTCATCATTCTATAACGTATACAAGTGTTAAAATTTCACATGGGACCACATAAATAATTATATTTGTCCGTTAGAAATAAACTAAAATACAACTAATCACAGATGATGGCCTGAATGTTTGGTTCTCCCCTCCAAATCATATGTTCAAATATAACCCCCAACGTAACGGTAGGACATTTAGAAGGTTGCCACAAGGGCTCCACTCCCACGAATGGATTAGTGCCTTTATGATAGAAGTCACAGGGAGCTTGTTTGCTCCTCAGCCTTGTGAGGACACGTCGAAGTGCCATCTGTGAGGAATTGGCCCTCGCAAGAGATGGAATCTGCTAGTGCCTTGATCTTAGACTTCATAGCTTCCAGAAGTAGGAGCAAAAATTTTCTGTTGTTCAGAGATTAAAAAAATAAAGAAAGAAAAAGAGTACATGATCCTTCAAGGTAAGTGATTTTTATCATAGAAATAAAGAACAGTGAAAGAGATTCTGTTTCAAAAATAAATTTTCATCTGTTTTCACATTTGAATGGAATAACATTTTTCTAATAATAGATTTTTTTTAAAGGCTGAAGCCAGCATACAGAGTGATTAGTGATGTTAAAATTAATGTGAAGCATGTGTTCCAGAGATGGAAGTCATTTGGAAGAGACCATCTCTGTCAGCACCATCAACAATGGTTGGAAGAAACCTATTTTAGGTTTTCCTGAGACTGTATGGGTTTGCGTTAGCCAGCCATTTTATTTTCTTATTCCCAAAGAAATTATCATTTGGATTAAAAATCAGTAATAAAAATATCCTTGGAAGCTTTTAAATAAAATGTGTGATTTTACTTTGTCAGTTAATGTGGCTGTCTAGGAAAACTTGTACCCATCAGGTTTTTCGTAACAGCTAAAGGTTAACATTCACCATGGCTCACTATTATTACTATTCGAGAGGTTGGATTACTATTACTGATTCTACCTTTGTACTTTGTGACTTTCTGACATTTTTTTAAAAGTTACTCTCTTTTTTGTGTGTGATAGCTTTTCTGGGAGTTGGTGAGTCTGTTTCCCTGCCTCCTTGCTTCCCGTGGCTATGCCAAAGGTTGCACTTGCATCCCTGCCCTTTCATTTCTTTGCTACCCACATGGCATATGGATGATATATTTCTGCTCTTGGACTGTCTGGAAATTGAACTATGTTCTCTTCCCACAAGCCAAACCCAGCTTCAGTGATGGGAGCTTGGCCACATGCCAAGGTCTTGCTTTTAGTTATTCTTGCCTATAGTTATTTACTATAAAGAATGTATTCCATACAACTTATTGGAGAAAAAGTTATCAAGTGTATGGAGTTAAAGCTGTGCTAAATTCTAAAATGTGACAGTGAAGAATCTGATTAAAACTAGAAAAACATATCATTGTGACTGGTAAATTAGATTCAGATAATGGAAATGGTGGGGTTAGTAAGACTTACTAAATGACATAGTAGAACTTTCCTTTCTGCAATGCTTTTCATGTTTAGAAAAAGCCAGTGTGATTCATATAAAAACCTATGACTAAATATTTTTATAAACTCTATTTGCAGTTGGTGGGCTTAGGATCTGTCCTTAGATGGGCCTAAGACCTAGTGAGTTGCAGAGAGGACCTCAAACTCTGCCTCTTGACATTTTCTGTGGCAACATGCCTATCTGAGGAGGAAACCAAAAAGGTCTATGTGGGGAAAAAGGGAGGGGAAGGCATTTAAGTTTCACCTAATCTCTAGATATCTTCTTTGTATTATATTGCTGGAAATATTATCTTTCACTATTCTAAATTATTACTGAAATGTACGTATTTATTGGGAGGATAGAAGATCGTTGCAGGCTTTTCTATCCATCTCCATAAGAATAGAATAATTTATTGTGGTTTTTAGTTCTATTTAGCCATTTTTTAGCCATTTTGGAAGAACTAAAGGTTGTGAACTGAGAAAGTCCATTTTAATGGGAAACAGACATTTGCCTTGAAGGGGATTGTGGTGCTGTGGCTGGGGAGATGGGGTGGGAGGAGAGTTGAGAATAAAGAGGGTATGAAAAGGAAGCCTAGGCAAATTGAGACCACTCTTTACTGTGATAAGGACCAGACAAGAGAACGGGGAGAAGTAGGTCAAGACTGGGGTTAGAAAACAATACTCTGATTCAATCTTAATTCCTGCCTCATTCATCTTCTGGCTCTGCTAGATCTTCAGAAAGTCATCGTCTAAAGCTAGGGTTACATATTTGGCAGACCACTTCTGTTCTTGTCAGTTAAGAGAAAAATCTACTGTGGTTAAGATTGACAGGGGCGAACTGAGGTGTGTGGAGAGGCCTAGGCAGTAGCCACCCCAGTGCTTTGTTCTATCATTAATGGGAAACAGACATCCAAGCACCTCTTGTAAATGCATGAATTTACCTCAGTCAGATATGTTAGGCATTATTATGTATCCTTCCTTCTGTCTTTGTACAATAAGTATGCTAACCTTTCAATGAAGGCATCAACCTTTTTACAACATGCTTTACTCTATGAAGACAGCTTTACCCTATGAAGACTTATCTGCATTATGAAGACTTATCTGAAATTAGTGAGCTAATACGAAATTTCACTTATCTGAAATTAGCGAGCTCCTTCTTGGGATCAGGTTAAATCCCAATGCACATATTTGCTTTTCACACATCCCTTTTTCTCAGTGACCCAAAGGGCAGCTGAGCATTTTATGTAAGAAAAGAGAATTCTTTATGAGAATGGCCTCATGTTTAGCGAAGAAATTTTACCTAACACTGAAATACCATGGAATTACAGATTCTGTTTCCATTTAATAACTTCATGTCCTTTGAAATATAAAAAGTTTATTTAAAATCCTGAGCTGTACTTTTTCCAAGTAGAATAAGGTTTCCACACAAGTTCCTCCTCTTTCATTGAGGATGTTTTCCAACTTAGAAAATGCCCGTTCCTTAATGATTTTTTTATTCAATGAAAGATTATATGAGTATTGGCGATCAAGTCAAACAATAGAATAAAGAACATAATTTTTTGGTTAGACAATATATAAAAACTATTTTTAGAAAGATTTATAAATTTCAAGTAACCATTCTAAATTTTGGTATATGGTTTTCTCTGATTTTGTAGTGGACTTGACTTTTAATAAGTAGGCTATAATTTATGAGATGAGTCAACAACCACCAGTATGAGATTAGTAATGTGCAGGCAAATAACTGAAATGATTTGTTTGGGGGAATTCAACATGTATTTTACCATTTTGCAAATTTGCTCAGCTTGATTATAAATACCACTTTCAGAGAATTTACCAGAATCATGTATATTAAGTTTAAGATGATTATTTACATCTGACATTTGCTCCTTAATTTGAGGACACATTTAGATTTTAAATGGTACTAGCAGTTTACATTGAGGTGAATAGCACTTGCTTTTCTAATCCGAGACAAGTGTTTGACAAATGCAAAAACTACTTCTCGACTTGTTTTTTTTATTTGTTTGTTTATTTTTTGTTTTTAAACCCAAGGCCAAGTTAACTGAAATACTTTCTGGTACTTAGAAGAGTCATAATTTTCTAGCTTCTCAGTCAAGACTCTCATGGCCATATTCTGTAATCTCCCTTTAATTGTTGGCTTGTATATTCATGTATAATTTAATCCAGTTCAAAGTGACTACCAGGGAAAAGCTTCAGGCTATTAGGTAGAGATGACAATTACGTTCTTATTTCCCTTGTAGAAAGGACCAGTTGTGAAGTGCTTCCAGGAATCTATCTCAGCCTCTTATGTTGTATATGAGGTTGAATTGCTGGTGATTAGTTGACCTTTAAAAGATTCCATAAAACGTAATATATATCTTATTATCCTTGTCACTTAATTTCTGAACTCTGAAAATTCTGATTCATCTTGAAAGTAAAAAATATATGGTCTTTAAATATTTAAAAGATGAGCAAGACAGAAGGTTAAAATTGTAGCTGTTTTCTCTTCTGAATATTGTTATTTATTTTTAAGGATTTAAGGATAGTAATACAACTCATCTTGATGCATTTAAAATCATTTTAAATGTTTTAATCAACATAAGGCAGAGTTGGCAGCAAGTCTAATTAACTCAAATTCAGACAAATTCATTAAATTAGAATTTCTGATAACATACTCGCTCATGTTAAATTTTATTTCTAGACTATTAAAATTTTCGGTAATAAATTAACAGTTAAATAGGAGGCAATATTTAACCAACTTAAATAATAAAATGTTTCTTTAAAGCTATAGCCTAGCAATTATGAATATGCAAATTATTTTGCTAAGTAAAAATATGGCATATGTTAAGAAGTTGAACAGAGCATCTATTTAGAAATATATTCAAACATTTCTGCTTCTTGTAGAGAAGGAGTAAATCTTCATTCTTTTAAATTTTTCTGGAAGGCTGTTCACTTTTTGAAGCTGTACTCACATAGTCTGCACACCCTTTGGGCCCAAGAAGAAAAGCTATGAAGTAATCAGAGGAGGAGGGCTCCAAAGAGGCAGACACAGAATGCTTAGAAAGCCAGAAGAGGTTATTGTCAAAGTTGTCAAAGGAGTAAAGTTACAAGAAGCAGTGCACATTAACAGTGTTAAATGCAGCAGAAAGGTCCAGTAAAACAAAGACTAAAACCCTCACATTGCATCTGGTAATTTGGGGTTCCTTGGTGACCTTTCTGAAAGCAGTTTGAGTAGAATGGTACAGTTGGAAATCAGATTGCTGGGGCTGAAAGACCAAACGGGAAGTAAAAACTTGACAAAAGATCTGGTTCATTTTTCAAGTCCTGATGGTTTAGGGAGACAGTAGGGTAGTAGAGGAAATTACATGGCTAAGAGAGAGTTCTTAGCATGTAATTTGAGCATGTTTATACATAGAGGGGAGGCCATGGTCAGGGAGAAGTTAAAAAGAAGGGAAAAGACAGGTAATCAACAGATACATTCTTTATTCTATTAGTAAAAAATTAGTTACATCAAGAAGCAACTTGTTCTTTGAATTCCAATTATAGTTTACAATCAGAACAAGGTAAGAAGGAATTCTAAAATCCTAAAAATGTGTTTATTTCTAAAGTTTATATCCCCCTATAAACTACTGTAAAAATCTACTCACATCCTTCTTTCTCATCAAATTTCATCCAGTTGGGAAGAGTTTCTTAGTTTGTTTTCTTTGGGAGAGTTACTGCTTCTTAAATATTTGATAGAGTTCTCCACCACCTGTGATTAGATTTTTCTTTGTGAGAAGATTTTTATTATTATTTGATTCATTTAGGATACAGGAAATATATTTAATAAACATAGAACTATTCGAAGTTTTTATCTTCTCAGTGTTGGTAAATTGTGTTTTTCTAGAAATGTATCTATTCATCTAAAATTTCAAATTAATTGGCATAAAATATTTCAATAGTTTTTATTATTCTTAAATACTGTTAGGAACTATAAAATAAAGAGTGAGGCACCAGAAAAATGAAGTTATATAGCTACTATATTATTACCAAAGGAAATAATTATGGAATAATATGCATATAGCAACCTCATCATGTACAAGGTCACTCACTCCTTCAGAGGTGGATACATAATTGTTGTGTATCTTGATTCTTATTTTCTCTGTCAAGTTTGTATAAGGACAGTGCAATAAATATCAGGGTCTTAATTTTGTTCCAATGCTTTTTCCCTATTGGACTGTAGGCACATTTCTAAAAATAATCTGTGCCTAAGAAAGCAAGGTAGGAGAACTTCCCTGCGTGACAATTTTTATTTATTCTGTCTGTCTGCTTGGACTGCAGAAGACAATTATGAGGTCAATTGAAACTCTGAATTTACTTTGTTTGGGAGTCCCTGAAATTTCTAGCTTTCGTTGATGTCCTCCAATTCATTCAGGCAAATTTGGATTGCAATTCAAGCCTTTTCCCACGTGCACTTTAAACTTGGCCTTAATTTCCTCACCTGTTGGTTAAGAGTTCATAAAATGTTTGTATTGTTTATTTCTGTGAGGTAATTCCAGTGTGTTTTACAGTCTCCCTGGAACCAGAAACTCTTAAGGAGATTTTCACAGTACTGATAGTGAGAAAAATAATAATACCAATATAGATCATTTCCTTCCTCTGTTTTCCTTTCATCCTGTTCACAAATAAGACCAAACAACATAAACTGACTGAAGTCTTCTAACTGTGTGAGACCTGTTAAGAATGATGAACCAGGGAGAGTCAAAAATAGATCCTCGAAGTTATCTCTCAGCACCACAACCCTTACTTCAGAGAGGTGCTTCTCTCGTAGTCACGTTGTCCCAGACCTTGTGCTAACCACCTCCAAATCCTAGTTTATTTTGAGCCTCCTAACACCCTTATGAGGCAGATACTATTATTATTACCCACATTTTGCATACAATCAATTTAGGCATTGAGAGGTTGAATAACATAGCTAAATTGAAAAAAAAAACCAAAAAACTGACAATGAAGCTGGGATTTGAAAGCTCCAATCTGTGTTCTTAACTCCTTGGGTATTTTGCCTCTCGGTAACCGATGATGAGTTTGCTGCCTTGTAAGTAAAAAGTGATGACCCGGGGGGTTCAGATTTTATAGTGGGTTCTTTGAATTAGTGTACAGCACACTGACCTGTTTCCCTTATTCGATGGTAAGCACTGTGAGGGCAGAAACATTATCTGATCCATCTTTGTATCCTCTGAATTTTTTAGTAAATTACAAACGTAAGCGTTTAATCCTTTGTATTTCAAATGGACTCTTATTTGCAGATAGATAAATAGCCCTAGTTGCAGATCTTGCATTACCCCTGAATTAGGGCTTTAATGTCTCAGATTGACTAATTGCCCAGCAGTTAGTTTCAGGGTAAAGCCGCTGCACTGAACACCTTAAGGAGGCGCCACTTACATAGCACACATGGCAAAGAGCACAGCCTCCATGGCCAAGTGCGTTGGCCCTGCTGGGTAGTCCAATATGCTTTGGTAAGTTCTGAATGATGACTGACTGCCTTGTAAACAATGTATGCTAGTGGTCCTAAGAACGTGAACAGAAGGTTTGACAGGGTTCACGAAGTGAGTAATTCATTCACTCACTGTGACACCAAAACATGGTGGCTAGGAGCTGGCATCTAGTGTCAGAATACCTGGACCCAAACCCTTACTAGCTTATGACCTTATTCTTCAAGCCTTCAAAGTCCTTATTATTCCGTTTTACATCTGTGTTTAATCAAACTCTGATGGATATTTATTTTACTTCAGAAAAATTAGGTGGGCATATTTTCATACACAGCTTTAAAATTTAGGTGGGCATATTTTCATACACAGCTTTGTACTCTTATACATTATGCTTTAGGATAATTTCTTTTGAGTGGAATTGCTGTGTCAAAGTGTATGTTCCTTCCAACATTGTCTTATGAGTTCTGAAAATTAAGTTTGCAAACTTGCCACGATGTGCATCCATTGGTGGCACTGTACAAACAACTCAGTAAGTTTCATAACCTTGGTATATCAGTGCCTCACAGCTGTGTTCGTGTAGACATGTGGCAATGTCTTGCTGAGTGGTGCTCATTGTTGCTGTTGGGTGTTTTGTACACTGTTGCCAGAATGTTGAAGCTTGAATTAGAACAAAACCAAGAAACAGCAAATTTCCTATACTCTATTCTTCATAGTTTTGAAATGTACCATTGTGTCATGCACATTAGGTGAGGTGCCACCAAATACCCTCCCTCCTCTAGGTCCCTTCTCCCCCCGTTCTCTCCTTATTTCTGGACTATAGTTATGTTTTACCATTTGTATGAATATGTAGGTGATTATATATTGATTTCATAGTAGTATTGAGTACCTTTGATACCTTTTTTTACATTCTTGAGATACTTTACTAAGAAGAATATGTTCCATCTCCATCCAGGTAAACATAAAAGATGAAAAGTCTCCATCTTTTTTTATGGCTGCATAATATTCCATGGTATACATATACCACAATTTCTAAAATGTCCATACTACCTGAAGCAATTTACAGATTTAATGCAATCCCTATTAAAGCACCACTGTCATACTTTAAAGAGCTTGAAAAAATAGTACTTTGACTTATATGGAATCAGAAAAAGCCTCAAATAGCCAATACATTACTCAGAAATAAAAACAAATCAGGAGGTATTACATTACCAGACTTCAGGCTATACTATAAATCTACAGTGATCAAAACAGCTTGGTACTGGCACAAAAATAGAGAGGTAGATTTTTGGAACAGAATAGATAACCAAGAGATGAACCCAGCCTCCTATCATCATTTGATCTTTGATAAGCCTATCAAAAACATTCGCTGGGGGAAAGATTCCCTATTTAACAAATGGTGTTGGGTGAACTGACTGGCGACCTATAGAAGAATGAAACCAAGCCCTCATCTCTCACTATTAGCTAGTGGGCATTTTAGCTCCTACTTCCTAGGATTTTTGTGACAACGAAATGAGTTAAAGTATGAAAAGTGTTTAGAATAGTGTTTAGATTTTTGTATGGATACAACAAAGTGTTAACCACTTGTGAAATGATTATGATTTGTATAAATATAACACTTATATCAAATATCTTAAATATTATATTGAAAGATACTTAGCATCCCTGGGCCTGTGTTCCCCAATTTATAAATGTAGGAAGAAAGTAGGAGATAGGAAGTGGGACAGATAAGGTAAAGTTGGGGGGGCATGAGGTGGGACTGGAGGAAGGTGAACTAAGGTTTGTGGTCATCAGGTTTTAAATTTTACAGTCAGTGAATCACATATACACATATGCTGTATTGAGGGTCCTCCAGGGCATCCTTAGATTTGATTATTCACTATAAGGACTTATGCAAGAAAGCTGTTGTACCCACACTTGCAAATTACTATAGCAAAAAGATACAAATTAAAATCAGCAAAAGAAAAAGGCATGTGGGGTTGAATCCAGGAGAGATCAGGCACAAGCTTTCATGTATCCTCTTCTAGTAGAGCTGTACAGACAGCAAATATCACGTAATTCTCCCAGCAACAATGTGTTACCAACCAGGTAAGCTCACTTGAGCCTTGGGATTCAGGGTTAGTATTGGGGTCATTCATGTTGGCGTGTGTGTTCCCATGACTGTGGAGTAGTATTAGCTACTCCCTTTCCAGTTTCTATTAGAGGCAAAGGATACAGTGGCCTTGGGTCGGGAATGAACAAAAACAGGCATTCACCATAAATCACAGTGTTAACAGTTTCTCACATGGCCCAAGGCTAGTGTATACAAAGACATTTTATCAGGCAAGATAATCCAAGGACGAAAGGGTTATCTCTCAGGAGCCAGTCAACAGCCAGTCTTGGAATCCTCTGGAATGTATAAATTTTGGATGGCTCTGGCCTCAGTTAACTCTTTCGTGCACATATGTCTGTACATATATATGTGTATGCACATATTGTAAAGGTCTGAGTGTGTTTCTCCAAAATTCATGTTGAAATCTGATTTTTATTGTAATAGTATTGAAAGGTGGGGCCCTTTGGGAAGTGATTAAGTAATGAGGGTCCTACATTCACGATTGGAGTTAGGGCCCTTATAAAAGAGGTTGAGGGGAATCCCATGCCCTTCTGTCATGAGACATCACAGCATTTTCCCCTTCGGCCATGTGAGGATGTAACTAGAGATGTCATCTTTGAAGCAGAGAGCAAGCCCTCACCAAACACTGAATCTGCCCGAGCCTTGATCTTGGACTTGCCAGCCTTTAGAACTGTAAGCAATAAATTATTGTTGGTCACTCAGACTGTGGTAATTGTGTTATAGCAGCCTGGATGGCCTAGGAATGAACTAAGACACACACACATATTTCTAAGATTTTGGTGTGGACGAGTGTAAGAGAAAAGCCAATGAATTATCAACTTTCTAGTGTTATAAATAAAGCTATTAGATTAAAAATTACATTCATCAACTGCCAGTGTTTCATAAAACAAAGGTCAATTTACCAGCAAAAAAGTTGGCAAAACTCAATTACAGAAGAAGGACGTTTCTTATCAAGAAAAGACACTCATACACATATATTCACAAATACACACAGAGCAAAAGTGTTACTAAAATACCTATATTTATAATATAAAGATTTATTTTAAATAATTGTTTCCTTGAGCAATTGTCAAATTGTAAATCTATATTTGATTACATTTGTATCATGCAAAGTAGACTTATTCTTCCAACTTTCTCCTATACTATAGTGTTATTTTTAGTTAAACATAGTAAATGCAATTTTAATTATAAGTATTAACAAAATAATTTTTTAAAGCCTATTTTATTTCACCTGGAATAATCTGGGAAAACTGAGAAGTTCAAGGATGATTGCCCCATGCCTTTGGCTACAGTTTGAGTGGCTGGACAGTGTGGGTTGTCCCACACTGGGGGGACAGCCTCAAGCAGCCTCAAGGCTGCTTGAGGAAGCAGCCTCAAGCATTCTTCTCTGACTGACCTTGGAAGTGGCAGAGGTGGAGAAGTACCAAATGCCTCAAAAAGAGCAGTCCAGAATTTACCTGAGAAGCATGTTTTGGACCAGACGTTAGAAATGTTTGAAAACCACTAGGATGGACGAACTTTTTTAAACCTATTGTACATTACTTGATTTGTAGAAATACAAATGAGAAAAAAAGTGAATGTTGATTTTAAGGGGTTTGTGATATAGCTATAGAAATAAGACTAACAGAAATGAAACAAAACAAATTAATCAAATGCTAAAATACATCCACTAACTACATAGAGATCATAGTAATCAGGTCTCAGAATGAAAGGAAGCTCCAGGGGCGATGTGCAATTTTATGCACCTCATAAGGAATTATAGGATTTAGACAAGCAGGAGAGAAAAGCTTTGCAGGTGGGAAGAAGAGCAGGAGCAAAGGCACAGAGGAGAGGACTCATCACAGGTGAGGAACATGCCAGTGGTTGGCCTACCAGCCAAAGGGGAACTGGATCGTGTGGAAGAGTAACTACTTTGATTTACAGGGAAGGATCTAATTAGGAAGGTCTGGGAAGATGGGCAACAGTGTTGGACTATGAATTGTGGTGAAGGGGATGTATAGATTTTTAAGGAGGGAAAGTGACTTTAATATATTATATATTGAGCAAATTTTTAAGGAGGGAACATGACTTTAATATATATATATATTGAGCAAATATATATTGCATAGTTCTGTGGGTCAGACAACGTCAGATGCATCAGTGTGCAAAATGTTTAACAACTGACTTCCTGGGGAATATAAGCCCAGATTCATAGCATTGGCAGATTTCTGTGGTATAAATACACTCACAGTGGATATTTCAAGCTATTAACATGACACCACTGGGTGCAGTGTTTGAGAAGAGATGCACACAGTCTACACAGTCTACACATTCCCCGTTCTCCAGCACACCCTAGACAATCCCAGCCCTTGTAAATCTTGGAGGTGACATCTTTGGAAGAGTCCTCTAGTAATATTGAGAGTAACTTGGTGGAGGAAGGAGATAGTCTGAGGTTGTTTGCTGTAACAATCATAAAGCAATAGAGGCTATGCTGGAGAGTTAGCAATGGAAATGGGGAGAAAAGTGTAGATAATGACAACATTTTAAAGGAAGGAATTGGTGGGATTTGGAAAAACAATTATGAATGATAAAGGAAAAGTCAAAGATTGAATGCACTTCAGGACACTGAATTCAGTAGACAGGAAGGCCCATTATTAGGTAGAGTGGGGGGTATTATCACTTGTCCCAACTCACCACTCCCGTGACCTTTCACCCCAGCGCTCTTTCTTTTCTTTTTTAAAACCTAATCCTTATCCTAGGCTCTAAGACTAATCCTGGCCTGTGCAAAGGAAGTTCTTGAAAACTTTGTGAGAGACAGCTGTGTGAGAAAATGAACTGTGTCCTGGTTCTGGAACTGAAGGCTTGGTTTGAAATCCTGGCTCTGCAACTTGCTAGCAATGAGACCAAGGGCCACTTGCTTTCCACCTCTACCCTCTAATTTCCTCATCTGAAAAGTTAGGGCTTAATGATGAATCTTTTACTTTCCCATATGCTATCTCCTTTAACCTTAAAACGACTCTGTGAAGAAGACCATCTGAATGTTATTAATGCCCTATATGATAAAGGGCAAAACAGAACTGGTCTTAGAAGGCCAGTGAGGGTTCCTCCTACCAAATTTCTATCTGCAAGAATGAACACACATGAACCGTGTCACAGATGGTGGATCAAGAGTGATCTAGTTGCTGTTTTGGTCCATGTGAGAGAGGCTGAAATATTTGAATGTCATGAGCGTACTGACAACCATTGAAACCATAGGAGTGAAGACTCTTACTCAGGAAGAGTGCACAAAAAAGCCCCAAAACAGACTTCTGAGATGGTAAAAGAAGTGGTCATACCTCAAGTCATTGAATTTCAATTTCATATTTTAGTATATCTTATTCTAAAAGGAAACTCTCAGTGAAGCCAGGGTTTTAATGAACAGTGGTCTTTACAGACATCTTTACTATCCTATTTAATAGGAAAATGAATTTGAGAATTTGATCAATAGTCTTATCTATTAAAAGGTAGAGTTTATTTCTAGGGAGCCTAAAAGAAAAGAATGTTCGGAATGGTTTCCTAATGCTTTAATAAAATCTTAAACTCACTGACTTCATTTAAAAACAGTTTTTACATAAAAATTTGATTTCTGGTTCTATTAAAAAATAAGAAAGTCTGAAAATTCTGGATAAAAGATTTCTTCATGGCAAAAATCAGTATCATTAGTGGGAGTTATGAAGCAATTAGTCCTTGTCAATGAGGTAGGCAGGACAACATCTCTGTCTAGCAGCTGTAGGCCTATAAGTTTGTAACTCCCATTCTGTCCTTCATGTGCTATAAATACCATTCCTAGGCTGCAGTGTTTCAGCCCTTTCATGGAGAAGTCCAAAGATAGAGCTAATCTCTCTCCAAGGTTCCAATTCCTCCTTAATAGCATTCAGGAATCTTCTAGTTGTAAAAGTATCCTGGGGGGATCCTTACAGGCCCAACCTTCCCCGGTGACCAACTTGTTCTACACTTCAGTGAGGCAAATTTCCAAAAACTTTTTTAAGACAATAAAAGCTTCTGACCAGACAATAGCATTGCTAGATAAACATTTATATCCCTAAGCATGAGGGATTTTTCATGATATCAATGAGGAAGATATCTCTCTTTAAGATTACTTATCCTTTAATTTCATCACTATTGGAGATGACTCAAATGAATCTTCACAAAAGGAACTTACAAATCTATTCTCTGCCAGGTAACCCTGCTAGTTTTCTGCTACACATGTGAGGAGACAATTAGAACACAATTAGAAAAATATTACAAACATGTAAGCCTTATATTTGAACTTTTAGTTGATAAACTTCAATAAGCTCATAGATCCAATGCATATTAAAACAATGAACATTTTCTCCAGTAATTATCACCTTTAAGCATTAAAACTTACAGAATCTTGTCTGAAATGAGATAGCATTGGAAGTCTTCATTATGCCCCAGCCATTTTTCATATCTCAGTTTTGCATTGCTAGGTGAAGGACTTCTTTTTTTTTAAACCCCACATTAGAAATTACCAACTTGAAGGTAAACAGGTCTTTTCACTTATGTTTCATAGTATAATATTATGGAAGAACAGAGCTGAAAGAGTCTTTAAAGATCATCTAGTCCAGCAAAAGTATTTCATTTTTGCACATTAAACCCTTGACAGATGTTTTTAGATCAGTTGTATTCAGCTAGTTCCCATTATGTTGCTAGGCTTTGATCTAGAGGATTCCTTATCTGTGGTCTACATAAAATGAATTAAAAATCATTCCCTTTCATCTTCTATGAGCTTAGCCCTGTGAATCATTTGCTGAAACCTGCTCCTTTTTAGAAGATGTGTTGTTCTTCCCATTGGTTCCTGGTAAAGATTCTTTTTTTATCCTGATGAACCACTTCCTTTATCCTTTTCTACAAAAGGGCCCAGAGATGTCACTTCACATTTGTCAAACCTAAACCACATAATCTTTTTAGCATGGGATATTTTACAATATCTTCTAGGGGCTTTCTCTTTACTATCTTTAATTAATCCCCCAAATTGCTAAGTAATTGAACTATATGATCAAGAAACATCAGGGAAACCTTGGGAAAAGGGCACAAACTCCATCTATGTTTCATTTCCATAGATAGTGAACATTGCATAAATGATTTGGGACGTTCACTCAATTGTCTAAATAACCTCTATCATTTCAGGACTTAGAGCATCCACATTTTAAATTTAAACACGAAATTTATGAAATTTAGATGTTTTAGTTTAACAATAAGATAGGATAATAAAAATATCACTGTAAGATAGTTAATATTTCTATAGCATAATACTTACTAATACTATAAGACATTTTTTATTATGATGGCATTGAAGAGAAGTTGAAAAAGTAATTTTCCTTGCCTTTGGGAATAGTTCCATTCTTGTGTTATTTGATATTTAATCTAAATCCTTATTAAAGTCAGTTTTAAACATGTGGTTAATACTTCACTCTAATTGCTCCCTTGGAGAATATGCAATTTATTCATATATTCACAGCAATTAAAAAGATATGTATATTTCATAGCAAGCCACAGTTTAAAAGTATCCTGTAATTTAAAGTTTAAAATTGGTCTGTTTTAAAATTCATAGCAATTTGTCCCAACTATCATGTTGACTTTTAAAAAAATGGTAGCGTTATGTTTTAAAACAAAATCTTCAAAGCCAATTTTTTCTTCAGATTAGCAGTTCATGATTGTGACTTTGAAATAAAAAATTGATAATATTTTTCTCTGTAATCACTGTATATATAACACGTTATTTCTTTGTAACTTATAAGTTCTGTATACAAACTATTAAAGGAAACATAAAATTTTATTTCTGACGTTATTGTAAACTTGAATTTATAGGAATGACCCATGAGTACAACCTATATTAAGTCCTAACAACCTAAAATTAGCTCATACAATTCTGAAATAGATACCACTGAAAAAGATACAAAAGCTGAATTTATACAAAATTCTTTTTGGCTCTTTGTTTTTAGTTCAGGTTGTTATTGCTACTTTCATAATTAAGTTATAGCCATTTGATATCAAACTTTAGCTGAAAGTAAAAATTTCCTAATTGAGTTATTAATCACTAAATGTAAAGAGTTAAAAGGAAATGTTGGCAACCCATAGTTTAATCATATAGATTAATAGTTCTGGTATAATTAAAGGTTAGTTTCACTCCAACAATTCTATAAAATTTACTTAGTTCAATTTTGAGAATATGTTTACATTGTGGTTTGTTTGATTAGAAAGGCTCTCTTTGTTTTGCTCTACTGCAATTTAAAGATTTCTCCAAGAATATATATTATTAGCAAGGTACAAGATGTTAGGGCATAAGGCAAAAATTTTTAAAACCCCATAAAAGTCAGAACATTTAAGATATCTACGAGTATTTTGACTACTGAGATTTACTGAGTGAAGATTTTCATGTGATTTCTTCTTTTCTGAAGTGTTACAGATGTTAGAATAAGCTTTTTCTGAAGTTTATGAAATTTTCTATAAACAGATTATCCTGTGTCTTTTTGTAAGGACTCCTTATATATAATAGTCAACTGCTATTAATTTAAATGAAGTTGGTTATTTATTTTACCTATTATATTACCCAAATAGTTGTAATAAATTGATGACATTCAACATGTTTGAAAGAAGATAAATGCCTTTATGTTTATGACATACAACATCATTTGAGATTCAGTTTGTACAAAGTTTTCAGCTGATTATTCCCTGTTTTGCCAGTCTTCTAGGACTTTTTATGGTCTGATCTGTGGGTTAGATCAGCATTCCTTCAAACTTCTATGTATACTGCCACATAGTTCAAAACTCACTTATCTTTCAAACAAGCAGCATAAGAAACAGTACGAAACAGACTTCTGGTGAGTGCACGGCATCCAGCCTACTGGGAGAGTGAGTATTAGGGTGGCAGCAGTTCTGAGTGGAAGTGGTTTCTTAGGGTATGTTGGGATCCTGAGATAATACTATTCCTAAAAGTCCCCAAACCCCTAAAACCAGTCCTAAGAGTCCCACAGGGTCCCCAAGGACTCTGGTTCTAGTTCACCATAGATGAACTCATTCAAGGGAGGTAAGAATTATCTCGTTTTCCTGTGAGGACTAAGGAAGTGTTATGGGGTGATCAGTGTCCATTAGAATGGACTCCTTATGGATAGTATAAAAAGCAGGTGAAGTTTGGCCACTTTTGGCTTGAGAAGTCATGGACTCAAAATGAAAGTCCTGCAGAGGTTCCCTGACTCCCATATACTATGTACCCCAACCCAACATAACCATCTCACACTCCTGCTATGCAGGGAGGATATATGTTATTGCTGATTCTCAGAAACAACCCTGTGAACGTAATAGCTTCAATTTTTACTTGAAAGTCAGTAAGCAGTGGATCTAGCAGTGTATTCAAATTCTAGTCACTTTACCAGCTTGTTCTACTTTTCACCTTCATTAATCTCTCCAAGATAAAAAAAAAAAAAAAAAAAAAAGGAAGTCCCTAAAATGACCTTACTTCTGCTTTGACCTTGAATCCTAGAGGCAAGGAAAGTTTTGACCAGCCTTGGGAATGCACCTGAAATAAATAACGTATCAGATCTAATTTCTGTAGGTAGTTTATAATATTCTTTCTAGTGATGCTCACTCACAATTGGCATTAACCATTTTATTATAAATTCTCAACAACCACATCACACATGTTCGATGGTACACATACATATACACATGACATATTTTTTTTATATTCATTAGTACATTGTATATGTAAATAATATTATCAGAATACTCACTTAGGGACAAAATGCCCTGGATTTATATAAAATAAATATGTTAGACCAGCATAAATATTAAGGAATTTTTTGTTGTTAAAAAATGTATAAGTCATTTTTATTATGTATGTATCTGTGCAGGCAAGAGAGTGACAGAGAGCAAGAGTGAGAGAAAACCGGGGAGGGACTGAGAGAGATTATTTATTGACTACATTTAAACATAAAGAATCAAACAATGTTATAATGCAAAAGAATATTCATGACCTTCTTATCCAACTCCTTTGTTTATAATAGAGGCAAAACCCCCCACTATTATGATATAGTTATATCTTTTACTCTCTCTCTTTAATTTATCAAGTTAGGGAAATTTCAATGTCTATGAGAGAAGAAATTGTAAAATAAGAAATAATCGAAGCAAACGGGCTTTATTTAATCTTGTCTCTGAGAAACTTGCAATTCAGTAAGAAAGGCTTATATGTTTATATCAACATCGCTTATATCTAATACATTTGTCCCACCTTCCCCTTTGGGTGGAAAGCTTATTGCAGCCTCCTCTACAACCCGTTAACCTGCTATGTGGAGGACTGGGTCATTCTCAGCCAAGCAATCCTTCTAGAGTGAGAGGGAAATAATGACTTGTTAGGAAACAAAGTCTGAGTCCGTATTTTGTGACTCAATCTGAGCACACGCTTCTACTTCTAAACTTCTACGAAGTTTCTTCCAACTTTTCCTTCACTTACATTCTCTCCCCTCCTTTTTCCTTCCATATTTTTTGACAAAACTCTACTTAGTTTTCAATGTATGCATACAATGCAAATACCAGTTGATCTATGATGTCTGTTTGAATGCTCTAAATCAAATTTAATCTTTGTCTATATTCATTTATTTCTGCCTTGTATTGTATTAAATAATTGTTTACATGTGTGTCTCACCCACTAAGTCACGGATCTGCCTCTATAACTAATAGGTGATTTAAAGGTATGGTTCTGGGGAAGGAGAATGGGTAGGATTCAGCCTTCTTATCTTTATTTTAACCAGAGATGCTTAGAGTTGTGTTCTATATTGGGAAGATGATAAAGTTCCCTTGATGATATTTTTTAACTGCTCAAACCAAAGTTTAAAGATAACTGCCAAAATTTTTAGTTACTTGAAGGATTATATTAATTTCTAGGCCAGGTGTGGTGGCTCATGCCTATGATACTAGTACCCTGGGAAGCTGAAGCAGATGGATTGCTTGAACTCAGGAGTTTGAGACCAGGCTGAGCAAGAGTGAGACCCCCACTCTGTACTAAAAAAAAGTAGAAAAATTAGCCAGCTTTGTAGCAGGTGCCTGTAGTCCGAGCTAGTTGGGAAGCTGAGGCTTGAGGATCCCTTGAGTCCAATAGAGTTTGAGATTGCTGTGAGCTATGATGACACCATGGCACTTAATCCCAGGACAAGAGAGTGAAACTCTGTCTCCAAAACAACAAAATGAATAAAATTTCTATCTTTCTTTCTTTTTTTTTGTGAGACAGAGTCTCACTTTATCACCCTCAGTAGAGTACGGTGGCATCATAGCTGACAACAACTTCCAACTCCTGGGCTTAGGTAATTCTCTTGCCTCAGCCTCCTGAGTAGCTGGGACTACAAGAGCCCGCCACAATGCTCACCTATTTTTTTGTTGCAGTTTGGCTGGGGCCGGGTTTGAACCCACCACCCTCGGTATATGGGACTGGCACTCTACCCACTGAGCCACAGGCACTGCCCATAAATAAAATTTCTATATTGTGACAAACTCAGAATAAAAGATTTTTCCAATAAACAGATGCATCTATTCAATGGCATGCTTTACAAAATCTATATTGAATTTTAGTTTTACACATAGCAAATAAACTTTGTATTACTGCCTGAACATCAGTATTCCTTGAATGTTAAAGTAGGAAGGTGATGGAATCTCAAATGTCAGTGGGGTTAGCAAGGAACAAGAAAATGATCCAGGGCCCTGGAATTGATTTATGAAGAAAGGTGGTGAGATTTTTATGGAGTGGAAACTAACAGATGGTCCACAATTTTTTCATTCCTACAATTACCTCTCCTTGAGCTCAGTCTTGGAATATACATTTTGTACCAACACAAAGACAAAAAGGTCTTTAAAGGTCCTGCTGGAGTAATATGTAAATAACACATGGGCTTCAAACACAATGAACACCTTCAGCATCCTCAGTCCCTAGTTCATATTTGTGGGTGCTGTGGGTGATGAGTGTTTTATTCTTCATCCAAGACTGTCTGGCCAGACATGATTTATCAGAGGCTCAGGGAGTCACAGGTGTGCTTTTTAAGCTTCTAGTCTAGACGGAGGTATGAAATATTAGTCAACCTTCACCAAAATTTTTAAATGAATCATGAGTTGATTTCCTCCAAATCCATTTAATAAACCTCAGTCACTAACACATTTTTTATTTTTTTAGAAATCAGGAATGGTTTAAAAAAAAAGCAGATGTCTTGTTCAAAAAGTATTTGTATTTCATCCTTCTTAACTCTATCACTGAAATAAAAAGGAGCTTATGAAATACGTACTTTACTTAAAGTTCTTGACTTAATTTGTTAATTTTGTCTAAAATGTGAAATGTATTTAGAGGAACAATGCTATCACAGATCAATTCTTGTTAGAATTGATGGAAACCTGCAGAAGTCTAATCTCTCTCCCAGAAAAGTCCTTTAAATATGTGAAGATATTAATACATGTAGGCGTACTTTGGAGATATTTTGGATTTGATTCCAAACTACAAAAATGAAGTGAATATCGCAATAAAACCAGTCACATGAATGTTTTGGTTTCCTGATGCATATAAAAGTTATGTTTGCAGTCTATCAAATGTGCGGTAGTATTATGTATAAACAATGTACATACTTTAATTAAAAAATATTTTATTGCCAAAAGGTGCTAATGATTCAGACTTCAGAGAATTGGTAGAGGATTTTATCTCACTATTGATGGCTGTTGACTGATTAGGGTTGTTGATGAAGGTTCGATGGCTAGGGCAATTTCCCTTTTTTAAAATTTTTCTCTGTGGGCCTTAAAAAAAAATTCAGATTAATATGAGTATACAAATGATTAGGTTGCAGTGTCTGTGCTTGTTAGGTAAGGTCCCTGGTGTAGGTGTGCCCCTCACTTAGGAGGTGCCATATAACCTTACATCATGCCAGTTAGTGAGAGCACACCAATCCCCCTCTCTCATCCCCTACCCCCTCCTTGAATTAAATTGAGTTTTTCTCTTGTGTGGGCATGTATTAATTCATTTACTGACTTCATGTTAGTATTGAGTGCATTGGATACTTGCTTTTCCTTTCTTGTGATACTTTACTAAACAGAACGTTTCCAACTGCATCCAGGTTAATACAAAAGATATAAAGTCTCCATCTTTTTTATGACTGAATAGTATTCCATGGTATACATATACTGCAGTTTATTAATCCATTCATGTGTTGGTGAGCATCTGGGTTGATTTCACATCATCATGATTGTAAATTGAGCTGCAGTAAATAAACTAGTGCAAATGTCCTTATGATAAAGTGACTTTTTATTTTCTGGGTAGATACCTAGTATTGATTTTGTGGGATCAAATGGAAGGTCTATTTTGAAATATTTGAGTATTCTCCATACTTCTTCCCAAAGAGGCTGTATTAGTTTGCAGTCCCACCAACAGTGTAAAACTTTTTCATTCTCTTGTGGCAATTTTTAAAATTAAGACAACGATGAATTTTCTCACTTCAGTGAGCCCTTTCTTTCAAGAAAGATTTCTCTGTAGTGTGCAATGATGATACCATTCAATCCATAGCAAAACTTTCAAAATTTGAATCCATCTCAAACCCGGCTCTGTTTTGTCAGCTAAGATTATGCAATATTCTAAATCTTTTATTGTTTTAACAGTGTTCAGGCATCCTCATCAGGTGTAGTTTCCATCTCCCGAAGCCACTTTCTTTGCTCATCTGTAAGAAGCAACTCCTCATCTGTTAAACGTTTATCCTGAGATTGCAGCAAGGCAGTCACATTTTCAAGTTCCACTTCTAATTCCAGTACTCTTAAAGTTTTCACTACATCTGCAGTTACTTCCTTCACTGAAGTCTTGAGTCCTTCTAAATCACTCCTGAGGTTTAGAATAACTTTAAAATTCCTATTAATGTTGCTATGTTGCCTCCCATAAGTCATGAACATGTTTAACATTGGATTCCTAGCATGGTGAATCCTTTCCAGAAGAATATCAATGTGCTTTGCCTTGGTCAGTCAGAAGAATCACTATGTATGACAGCTATAGACTTATTACATGTATTTTTTTAAAAAAAATTTCAGAATATTACAAGGATACACACGTTTCGGTTATATAATTTGCTTTTGTATACTTTGAGTCAAAGTTCAAAGTGTGCCCTTCATCCAGAAAATGTGCATTGCACTAGATAGGCATGGATTTATCCAACCTTTCCTCCTCACCTCACCCCCTTGACTTCCATTGAGTTTTACTTCCATCTATGCATGTAAGTGTTGGTTAACTTGTTCTAATTTAGTATTGAGTACATGTGTTTGTTTTCCCTTCTTGCCATACTTCACTTAGAAGAATGGTCTCCAGTTCAGTCCAGGTTGTTACAAAACATGGTAGATTATCATTTTTTATAGCTAAATAGTACTCCATCATATGAAAATACCACATTTCATTAAACCACTCATGTATTATTGAGGGGCATTTGGGTTGTTTCCATGTTTGCAGTTGTGAATTGTGCTGCTATAAACATTGGTGTGCAAGTCTCTTTTTCAAATTTTTTTCTCCTTTGAGAAAATATCTAATAATGGGATTGCTGGATTAAACTAATTTTAGTTCTCTGAGATATTTTCATACCACTTTCCATAGAGGTTGTACTAGTTTGCAGTCCCACCAATAGTGTATAACTTTCCTTTCTCTCCACATCCAAGTCAGAACTTGTTTTGGAAGATTTTTTTTTGTTGTTGTTGCAGGTTGGCTGGGGACACCCTGGATATATGGGGCCGGCAGTCTACCCACTGAGCCACAGGCATGACCCCTGTTTTGGAAGATTTTGATAAGGGTCGTTCTCACTAGAGTTAGGTGATATCTCATTGTGGTTTTGATTTGCAGTTCCCTGGTAGAGATATTGAGCATTTTTCATGTATTTGTTTGCCAAAACCATGTTCATTTGAAAAGTTTTTGTTCATGTCTTTTGCCCACTTTTTCTTTTCTTTCTTTTTTTTTTTTCGGAGTCTCACTATGTCGCCCTCAGTAGAGTGCTGTAGTGTCACAGCTCACAGCAACCTCAAACTCTTGGGCTCAAGCAATTCCTGTTCTTTGGTTGTGGTTGTCATTGTTGGTTAGCTGGCCAGGGCCAGGTTTGAACCCGTGAACTTTGGTGTATGTGGCTGGTGCTGTAACTACTGTGCTGCGGGCGCTGAGCCCTTTTGCCTACTTTTAATGGGTTGTTTGATTTTTTTTTCTTGCTGTTTGCTCACATTCTTTGTAATTCTGGTTTTTAGCCCTTTAGAGGATTTATAGCATGCAAGTATTTTCTCCCATTCTCGAGGTTGTCTGTTTACTCTGTTGAGCGGTGCAGAAACTTAAATCTGTTCAGGCCCCCTTTGTTTTTCTTGTTGCTGTGATTACTATTGGGGTCTTCTTCATAAATTCTTTCTCTAGACCGATATCTGTAAGAGTTTTTCCAACTTTTTCCCCCTAGAATTCTTATAATTTCACGCTTTAGGTTTAAGTTTTTTATGCAGCATGAATTATTTTTTGTGAGTGGTGAGAGGTACAGATCCAGTTTCAGTCTTTTACATGTGGATATCCAGGTTCCTCAGCACCATTTATTGAATAGAGGGTAAATGCTCACTTTGATTTTGCGTATTTCCAGGGTTTTTTCCCTGGTTCCTTCTCATCTGGCCTCTCATTGGAGAACCGAGTGTGTTGAAGCTGGCTTATGGATCTGTCTCTCAGACCTGGAAAATCCGTCCCTGACCTCATCATGGTGAAAAGTCCCGGTCCTGAGTTGCTTTAAGACGTTGTAGCAGGTTTAATTAATCTCTCCGACTACTTCTGACGTGGTTTTCACTTCTTCCTGACAGTGGGTGGTGAGCGAGGTCCTCCAGCTTAATATCGAAGAAGGCAGGTAGAATTTATGCGTTTAAATCCTCTTCTCCCTATCTGCTTGGGTTGTAAGGTGCTATATTAGCAAAAAGGTTGTTGTTCCTGTGTTTGAACGCAGCTTCTGTGAAGAGCCAGCTGCCAGGCATTTTGTGCTGGGTAAGCTCTGGTTTTCCCAAATGCCGCACATGGATGCCCCAAGTTTCAGGAGAGACCCCGCAGCTCTCAGTGGCTTGATTTCTATGAGGTGGGAGTCGTAGAGCCTGAGATTTCACTGAGCCCCAGCGGGGTTCAGAGGTTACGCAGGTGGCCGCTAGGGGAAGCCCCTGGTGTGGGGTTCAGGGCGCTCTCCGAGCCTGGAGCACGGCTTGAGCACGTGATCGCTAAGCGAAAGCCGGGCTTCTCGCGTCCCTGTCCCTTTCTCTGCAGGCTGGGACGCCCGCCGGCTCTGTCTGTTGCCTGGAAAGCCACAGCACCCTCCGACCAGTGCACACGCATTTCCTCTTCACCCAAGAGCGACTCGCGAGCCGCCCGCAGGTTCAAGGGTGCTGCCCCTGTGGAGCGTCTCCACGTGAGGCCGGCAGGGGGACCCGCGATGGTGCACCCCTTTCCCACCGCTGGACCCCAATGTGAGCGAGGCAGGCCTCTCTACCCACAGAGGTCTCTGCCAGGGGCCTCCTCCCCCCCGGGGGATGAGTGGCGGCTCAAAGTCCATCGGGTCACTCCGCGCTCTGTGGCACGTGTGTCGGGAGGAGCAGCGGCTCGGGTTCAGCCTACGCTACTCAAGCGTTTGGTCGCCATGGGGACCAGGGGCTACGCCCCAGCCGTCCCTAATACGCAGGTTCCCCAGCAGGTAGGGTAGGGACACGCTCACAGACCCGCGGCTAAGGTCACAGGGCTCCCCACAGGCCTCCCTCACACCCGGAACCAGCACCTCCCGCCTGTGGATCCCCACGCCCGTCTCGTGAGCGTCGGACCCCGGTGGGGTCCGCCTCTCTGACCCTCCCGCGGTGATCCTGCCAGGCACCTGTGGGCAGGAAGATCGCAGACGGCGGCTGTCACATCGGCCCAGCCAGGAATGCGCCCACGTCTGAGAAGCAGGCCCCTGGGACTGGGCACTCTAGCAGCCGCTAAGTTGGGGAACCCGGCGAGGTCTCTCCGCACTGCTCTTGTGCCTGGGGATGGGAGGGTTCTGTCTGCTCAGCTCCCCAAGACTGGCTTCACTGGGGGCATGGCTCCAAGCTGACTTAAACCTACATTACTTTCTGTGAAGTCAGGAATGGAGGAAAAGCAGAGAAGTGGTGTCTAGATGCAAGAATTGTGTCTCCCAGTACTCCTGTCCCTTCCCCAGGGATGAGAGGCCTGTTTCTTCCCGCCAGCCAGAGGCACCCCTTACCAAAGGGTAAGAGGGAAGACCCCCTCACCCTTTCACTGGCCTCCTAGATATGGTTCATGCCACTGTTCTCTCATCTCTTTCCTTCTCTCAGCTTCAGAGCAGCTCCTCGCTATAGGGTCCTTAGACTTCTCTGTCGTCTCTTCCCATGGTGTATGTCTGGGCCATAATTGCTCTCTGCTCTCCTTGGTCTAACCCACCATTTTTCAGCTAGGATGGTCGGACAAGCTGTGTCTCTAGTTGGCATCCTGGCAGGACCCAGCCTATATTTTTAAATTTAATTTTATTTATTTAATTCAACTTAATTTTATTTAGTTTCTTATTTCAAAGTACTAATAGTTCTGGTTTCATGGATTGTTCTTAAAACGCTTGAGTCAGGGTTATAAGTGTGCCATCACCCAGATAGCGTTCACTATACCTGTTAGTTAGCTTTTCACCCATCCTTTCTTCTCCCCTTCTCTCTGCTTGATTTCCAGTGAGTTTTACTCATGTGTGTGCTCATTAGTTAGTTCCAACTTAGTGAATACATGTGGTGTTTGTTTTTCTATTCCTTAGATATTTCATTTAGGATATTGGTCTCCTGTTCCATCAAATTTGTTTTTAAACAAATTTAAAAGCATTATATTTCTTAAATAGGACATGAAAGTACAAATTACTCTTTGATCCATGGGCTGAAAAATGGAGGTCATGATAGCAAGCATGACAACAGTAAGTTATGACTCAGGATGGTGATGATTATGAGGGAGGGCGATGAGAGACAATAAGAGAAAGATAAAACTGAGCAATATTGTAAGGGTTTATGTGCTCAGGAGTTTAGGATGTGTTTTTTAAGGCAGAATTTCCCAGGCTGACTTCTATGAGCTGCAGTGTCCCATCAGCGAACTTCTGTGGAAAGAGGTCTTTGCCATCATGTGAGTTGGGCAACTACTACAACTCTATAACCCTACTTAAGGATTTACAAGTCATATTAGCATATTCAAAGTTCTGAAATTCTTGTGTAAATAAGCTATTGTTTTCTTTTTTTTTTAACTTTTTTTTATTGTTTGGGATTTATTGAGGGTTACAAAGAATTAGGTTACACTAACTGCATTTGTTAGGTCAAGTCCCTGTTATAATTGTATCCTGCCTCCAAGAGGTGTGTCTTACACCATAATCCCCATGCCCCTCTCTTCTTCTCTCTGCCACTCCCTTCTTCTCCTACCTTCCACCTTATATTAGGTCATCGACTGCCTTCATATTAGAATTGAGTACATTGGATTCTTGCTTCTCCATTATTGTGATGCTTTACTAAGAAGAATGTGTCCCAACTCAATCCAGGTTAATGAAGTAACTGATAAAATTATATACTTGTATTTGGGGATTATAAACATCTTTGGACATGCATGTCATGATTTTAAGATCTCCTATATTCATTTTGTTCCTTATGTCAGATAGCATAATTGTCTTGTAATCAGGGACTGCATTTGATGGTCCCGTATTCCTTACCACCCTCAGTACTTGGAACAATTTGATGACCCCATAGGTTCTCAAGCAATGTCTAAGAAATGAATGAATGACACCAGGTTTAAAAGTTCAGCTAGAAGAGGCTTATAGGGTACATTGATAGGTTATCTTAACCAGAAAGGAAATATCTAAGAGGAAAATATTACAATATGGCAAAAAAAAATAAGAAAGCCAGAGAAAATATAAAATAAACTTTAAGGAGATTAATTGTGAATTTAAATTCAATGAATTATTTTCAAGATCCACTGAGATATTAAAGGAGAAATGTAAAATTGCTTTTCGACTCACTAAGCTGGAAAGATATTAGGAGAAAGAAATTTATGATGAAAGATTGACAACACCTGTTGTAAAATTTTCCAGCGTCCAGATTAGAGTTTTAAGTAAAGATGTAACAGAAATGGGCAAATTTTTAAAAATTTAAAAAATAGTTGTTTAATTGAAATGTGTTTTAGTTTGCTAGGACTGCCATGACAAAGTAACACAGACTGGGTGGTTTAAAATACAAATTTATTGTCTCATACTTCTGGAGGCTGGGAGTCCAAAATCAAGCTCTTGGTAGGGTTGGTTTCTTCTGAGGGCTATGAGAGAAAGATTTGATCCAAGCCTTTCCTTGGCTTGTAGACAACTATTTTATTTCAGTTTCTTCACATCTTCTTCCCTCTATGCACATCTCTGTGTCCACATTTTCCCTTTTATGAGGACACCAGTCATGTTGGGATAGGACCTACCCCAATAACCTCATTTTAACTTGATTACATATGTAAATACCTGATATTCAAATAAGGTCATATTTCGGGGCCCTGGGGAATAGAATTTTAATATATGATATTGGAGGGGGGGCACAATTTAACCTGTGACATAATGTCTATGGTAATACTGGATAAGATTAGTGGGAATTGAAAAAGTAATTCATCTAATAGTTGTTTATTGATTTCCACTCACACACTAGATACGATACTAGACACTAGACATTGAAGCTACCAAACTAAGAAAGGACACATCTTCAAGGATCTTACAGTTTTTGGGGTGAAGCAGATAACCAAGTAATCACTTACAAGACAATGTGTTTAGGATTGTAATTTCAATAATTACAAATTACCATCTAAGAAAAGAAAGGAGAGGAAAGTAAAAAGAATAAGAAAAGGTGTGTCAGTGTGGGGATCACCTTGATCACCATTATTTGAAGTCTTAGATCATGTGAAGAAGCTTGAGAGAGAAAACTAGACAGCAAATTCTGACAGAGGGAGTATGGAAGGTTTATATTAAGCAATGTCAAGGTTTGTAGTGTGAAATGCATGTTGAAAGGGCAAGCTGAAAAGCTTGGATGTTATGGAGGGAGTCTGTCAAGAAGTTCATGCAAATGAGAACCAGCAAGTTATTTCAAGTAGAGAAATGATATATAACCTATTTTAAGTACAGCTTGAGGAGAACTAAAGCTTGAGCCAAGAAGATCCAGGTAAGGAAACATTGTACTGGTCATAAGAGAGACAAGGAGGGCCTTAACAGAAACAGCAGCAGATGGAGAACAGGTATGGAAAAGGGAGAAATTAATATTATGGAGTTCACAAAATTTAGCATGCAATGTGTGGAATTAGGTGGCTGTTTAGGATGATTCTTAGATTTCTAAATTGTTTGACTGGGTAGATAGCATATGTCTTAAATAATATTGAGGATACAAAGACAGAGATCTTGGGATAAAGATAATTTATGCAGGTTTGAACATGCTGAGTTTGAGATCCTTGTGATGGACCAAGTGGAGCTGTCAAGCAGAGAAGAAGATACATATACATAGATCAGGGGAGAGACAGGGAATGGAGAGCAAGATTTAGTGCTTCAGCATATATATTCACTTGCTTGTACAGCAAACATTTACTGAATATCTACTTGATACTAACCATTGTGTTCTTGGTGAACATTAAAGCTGGGGGACTGGATTGAGATTCACTTGTGAAAGTGAGAAGAAAAAAAATATGACTCAGGCTCTAGGAAACACAAATATAAAAAAAAAGATGACAGAGAAAGAGGAAGTGATAAAATAGACTGAGAATAATGAGCCAGAAAATTAATAATTCAAGAAATTAAAGCATATGTTTAACGGTATTAAGTTCTATTGTAAGACAATTATGATAAAGACTGGAATCATTCAGGGTTCTGTCAGAACATAGATGGCTCCTATAAATGGGGTAATTAAGGAGAGAATGAGAGAGAGAGGAGAGAGCTGTAGAAAAGAATCGAGAATTTCCTGACACAGGTTGAGCTTATAAATAGAAAAATATAGTTGCAGCCAAACCATGACATGGTGGGAAGGAAGCTGGTCTCATATGATGCCTCTCATTGATAAAACCCAACTGGAATCCAGAGGAAAAAGAGCCATTAATGTAGTTAATATAGATGTTAATATAAATCAGGTTCTCTGAGCAAAGAGCAGAGTGGAAAAGGATGGACAGTAGACCTGGTCAGGTAAATAGAGAACTTTTTGTTCAGGTTTTAACAGACCTTGTTCTACTTGGCAATTTAGTGATGAAGAATATAGTGAGAAGGGAAGGATGGAATGAGGGTAGGAGCCAGAGTGCAGTAGGCTGAAGGGCAAACAAGTGGTGTGAAAATATGGATCTGTAGGTCTTCAAAATCCTTAACTTGGAAGGAAAACAAAATAATGTCTTGGCTACAGGAAGATGTAGTGCTGAGGAAATTAAGATGGGAGAGATTTTATGATATATTTAGGATGAATTAAAACAGTAAGTGGGGAGATGGATGCATACCTGATAAGGCCATGTCTAAAGGGCATGCGGGGATCAGGGCCCAGAACTGAAGAGTAACTTTTGATACATGTCCATCTTCCAGGCCAAGTTCTATATTTGAAACTGAAAAATTATAAAAACATGAGAGAAGAAAGGATGATGGTTTCATGGATGGTTGTGGCTACCCAGTCTGGTGTGGCCATTGTAGTCTCCATTGGTAGCAAATGACTTTAACCTGGCCCACTGGCCAGCAGAGGTCTGCTTTTGCCCAGGCATAATTCTGAGAAGCCTATTATTGAGAGATGTCCTTGGAAAAATCAATTAACTCAAACTCCTTGGTGGGCAGAGAAATGCAGCTGTTCTCTTTCAGATACTGCTCAATTGTCTGTGCTGTTCTCTATGATTCTGTCTCCCTCCTTCCCTATCTCAAAGTTTTCCTTTGGTTACTTAACTTAGTCATGGCTCAAAATGAGCACCTCTCAGGCTTCTAGAGACTGGACAGTTGGAAGCACAGGGTCCATTGTTAATGTGGCAAAAGCTATGAGAAGATCCCCACCAAAAGGGAGTGTGAAAGTGGAATGTCTAAGAACACATCCCCATTTCTTTTTAAGGCAGAATTTCTATTTCTGCTTCAATCCATCCTTATCACTCCATGAGAAATGCTATTTTTGTTTAAAAAATTTCACTAACACCCATAGTAACAAACTTTGAATTTTGATATTGCATTTGCAGACTTGGGTGCTTGGGGTGTATACATTTTAATTCACCTTTATTTTATTTTATTTATTTATTTATTTTTTTATTAAATCATATCTGTGTACAATAATTCAGTCATGGGGTACAGTGTACGGGCTTCAGATACAATCAGAGATATTTTCATCAACCTGATTGTGATAACATTCCAGAGACTTTCTCATTACTTTGTGAGAAC
>CAUYRH010033658.1:0-47207 GCA_963574655.1 Perodicticus potto | reverse complement strand
GTCCACTGTGTTAGCGTATTCCGTCATGAGACTTGTCGCCACGTGGCACAAGACCCATTCCATTTTGGGTGTCCTCTGCATGTTCTTTTTTTTCTTTTTATTTTTGAGACGAGCCTCAAGCTGTCACCCTGGATAGAGTGCCGTGGCATCACAGCTCACAGCAACCTCCAATTCCTGGGCTCAAGCGAGTCTCTTGCCTCCACCTCCCAAGTAGCTGGGACTACAGGCGCCCGCCCCAACGTCCGGCCATTTTTTTTGGTTGCAGCCGTCATTGTTGTTTGGCGGGCCCGGGCTGGATTCGAACCCGCCACCTCAGGTGTACGTAGCTGGCGCCCTAGCAGGTTGAGCCACAGGCGCCGAGTCCCTCTGCATGTTCTTGCTGCAATGTGTTCTTTCAGTGCCCGATGACGCACTTTTCCACGTTTGGAGGTGGCCTCATCGTGGAGTCCATAGTTTAGGTGTCTGAAAAGGCAGCAGCAACTGTCGTTCTCAACCTCTGTGCCCCTGGCAGGGCCTGAAGCTCCCGCGGGTATCTAGGTTTCCCCTGGAGCAGCTAATGGCGGAGGCGTCAAACGTCGAGGGACCCCAGGCAGCCGTGTCTGCTCCGCTTGTTCGGGGTGGGGCAAATGACATTTTGAATAAGTAGATCTTGTAGCGTCTTAAATGGAATGCTCTTTGCATTGCAGTTCAGAGACAGATTTAGCAACCTCTAACACACAGTCAATGAGAAACGGAAGGGTGATGACAATTGTGCGCACCCTCCATGCACGTTTAGCTACCCCCCAATTGCAGGGCGTAGTGATTCCCTTGGCACTCGCCATTCCCACAGGCACGGCAGGCAGCTGGCTCCTACTTTGCTTCCACAAACGTAGTTCAGTTCCTTCCACAGCCAAGAGCACCTTCTAGGATGTCCTGATGCTCCAAGGTCTTGAACTGCGAACTGTAAGACTCCAGACACGCAGAGAAATCTTCCCCACCCGGTCCCCGCTTCCGCTCATTGCTACTTCTTTCTAGGGAACCCTCAGTCTTAGAACATTGCTGGTGTGTCTTTGCTCCATACAGTCACACCAGAGTGTAATGGCCCAACAGAAGAGTATTTTCAAAGTCTGGGTTATTTCATCTCAAATTATACCATGAAGGAGTTTCCTCCAACGCGCTGTCGTAAAAGACTTTTCAAGCCTGGCTGTGCTTCCGAAGCTCGGTGCTTTCTAAAAATACAGACGCAAAGGCCCCACCCCCAGAGAGTCCGACTCTGGTCCGCTTTGATATCCTTGAAAGCAGTATAATATCAGGTACCTTTCCAGTACCTGATATTAATTCCTGCTGTTTGTGAACAATTGGACTTACCATGTACCCTCTCTGCAAGGCAGGCGACAGTGGCAGGTGTGCTGCAATGGAAATGCAGAGCTGGAGAAGGGGTTGTTTGTCAAAGGAAAGAGTCTACAGAGGTTGAACTCAGCCTTTGACGTTATTTCAGGGAGCATTTGGCTCTTTGCAGCCACAGCATCTCAAACACCCTTACTAACATTTTCACATAGAAGGGACTCACTCATTCTGGTATTTTTCCAAGGACAAAAGGAAGAAAGGGCAGATGATTTTCACATCTTGAAGGACTTAACGTTGCTTACAGTTTGGAAATGGCAGATTTTTCAGCTTCAAAGATCCAAGGAACTTAGGGCCCGAGTCGCTCGGGGTACCCCCACACCTGCCCTCCTTCCTAGCCACCCCCAGACCATGGAAATGGCATGTGGAGATGACAGCAGGGACAGAGGTAAGCCGAGTTGAAGAGACTCCCTTCCCTGTTACACAACTAGCGTCTTAGAGCAGCTAATTTCTACTTCGTGTACTTGTACCATAATCAATTTTGTATTTGGTTACAACAATTTAATTTGGTGTGTGTGTGTGTGTGTGTGTAGAGACAGGGTCTCACTATATTGCTCATACTGGCCTTGAACGCCAGGTCTCAGGTGACTTTAGTTCTGAGCCTCAAGTAATCCTCCTACCTCGGCCTCCTAAAGTGCTGAGATTACAGATGTGAGCCACCAGGTCCAGCCTCAGTTCGCTTTTGTCTGGAAATCTATTGATCTGAAGTTTATTTTGGTCCCTTAGAAAAAAATGTTTTATGTTAGAAAATTTTTTATAAAGAGCATATTTTTTAAAATAAATGAATAAACAACTTACATGAATTCTTACAATTTTTATGAAGCTTTCTAGAATGTTGCAAGTAGACAGACCACTGTCTCTGTTAGAGTACAGACAGGATTTTGAGGAGTTTGTGTCTCTTTTTTGAACATTAAAAATTTCTTTATAAAAAGCTAGACCAGTCTATCCTGGAATTTATGTGCCAGATGTGGGAGGAGGTGTCTCAAGTCGTGTGTCCACCTCTTTCCCTGCGCTTTTGGCCTCCTCTAGTGTTCCCAGTGTAAGTCACCCAAGGAAAGAATTTAT
Organism: Perodicticus potto; assembly: GCA_963574655.1. Classification (NCBI taxonomy): domain Eukaryota; kingdom Metazoa; phylum Chordata; class Mammalia; order Primates; family Lorisidae; genus Perodicticus; species Perodicticus potto. The sequence goes on along the minus strand of CAUYRH010033658.1, from coordinate 44,759 downwards.
ACCCAATAGAGGGGGTTACAAGACCAAGCTAGTTCACAAAGTTCTCCTTGCCCTCTTCCCTTTCCCCTCGGCTGTTTCTCTTGAGTAAGAAATGAATTGAAGAAGAATGAAGAAGTGAATATTTGTTCATTTTCTTGTTCACTGTAAATAGTATTCTAACTGAGGAAGAGGACTTTGCTGCTAGATTCTTCCTTCTATTTGCCAGGAAGTTAGTAAATATTGACAGAAAGAGAAGCCATTTAAAAACAAACACACATGTAACTTTGGATAACATTAATAAGACACATATTGGAAAGAAGGCTGTCTTCTCCAGAATAGCTTACGTTTTGCCACAACAGGGATAAAACTCGTCGAAGGAGCATCCAGATTCCACTGGGACTGGATAACCATACTAGATTTATCTTTCTGCTTTAACTACTTTTATTAATTTCATTAATGTCTAAGCCTTCATAAAATTTCACATTTAAAAACAGTTGAATTCTAAATTCCAAGTTCCAAGGTCAATACGTGTGGAAAACTAATTCTTTTTTTTTTCTGTGAAGGAATGAACTGGGACATAGCACATGGAAATGTGGGATGAAATCTCTGGGTGGCAACATGCATTCATTGCAAAAAATCCTTTGTAACTAATGCCATTTCCCTTTCTTTATGGATCGCTGATCTGATGGGTAGGCATTATGTCATGGTATAGAGTAGCTTGGTTATTTGACAACCCCTCTTTATGTGCTTTTTGAATATGTGATAAAATGTGAAATCGGTGATAACACAGTGAACTGAAATTGTATGGCTGTACAACATATTCAAAGAAAATTGGTTGATTAATGCACCAATGTCAATATTTAAGACTTTCTCTAGTGAAGTTTCATAGCACTCTACTCACCCTACAAAACCTCTTTTTACTGTCTTGGAAATAGAGCCCCAAATTATAAAAATTACAATTAACATAAACTTTGAAGTAGAGTAAGTGTGTCTCAATACTCAGAAGAGGATCAATACTCAAAGGAAAGAGGGATGAAAACCAATCAAAACTTTCACATAATTAGCCGGGCAGTGTGGCAGGCTCCTGTAGTCCCAGCTACTTGGGAGGCTGAGGCAAGAGAATTGCTTAAGCCCAAGAGTTGGAGGTTGCTGTGAGCTGTGATACCACAGTACTCTACCCAGGGCGACAGCTTGAGGCTCTGGGTCAAACACACACACACACACACACTCAAAATTGAGATGTTAATGTCAAACCCTATGATCATTAAAACAATATAAAAAGTCAGAATACATAATATTGAAAGGACCTTAGCATTATGGTTAATTCTAAATCCTCTGTGGGATTAAAAAAAAAAGGGATGTGACTGTTAAGATGCGTCAGTCTTAGGCTGTATTGGGTGAGGTGTGCTGTTATCTATAGTTAGACCACACTTGTACTATACTTAGCTCTAGATGTCACACTCTAAAGGGACTTTAACATAGGAGAATATCAAAGAAAAACTGAGAAGGTATAGAGTCTGGAAAACATGTTGTAAGAAAATATTTGGAAGACATGAGGATGTTTGGGTTGGAACCAAAAAGACCTAGGTAGATAGCTGCAGTGCCTGAATATTTGAAAGGCTCTGGAATATTTGGTAAAAGGCATGGGGGCTAACCGTTGAAACAAGAAAACCTTTCCACTAACAATTAGAGCTATTTGACAAGGAAGGGCTGTGACTGTAACTCCTCATCAGAACCAGCGTTCACCCGATTATCCAGGTCGAATGATCATCTGTCACTGCTGCTGTAGCAGAAATCCCCTCTGTTACTAAAAGCTCCTAGAGCCTTCTGTTGTTCAAGAGATTTTACTCCTACAAGCAGATATTTAGTGGCAGATAGGCAAAATATCAAGATGAGTGATTGTGATTTCACTTTTGCATTGGCATTTTTTTTTTTTTTTGCAGGGGTAGGGCAGACCCAGTTGTTAAAAAGGGTCTTTTATAATGTTCTCAAGTTGCAGCTAGTGGGAGTTTTGTAGCTAGTGTAAAACTTAATGATGTTAGACCAATGAAATAATGTCATCTGTGATATACTGTAGTGTGGATTTTAGGAAAGATTTAAAACAAAACTAAGAATCATGTATAGAAATAAATCATCTTATAATAATAATTTGCCGAGACATGTTTCCTGCTTATTTTTTTGGCAGTTTTTCATGCATCTGATACCTCATAAACACTTAGTTGAAATGACACTTACATTATTAACCCATGTTTATGCTTCTGTGGTTTATTTGGAAACGCTCCAATCTTCCCAAGTGCGTTTTCCCTGATTTTCAAAAGTGACTTCATTTCCAAGTGAAAGATTTTTATGTGACTCACAATGTGGGATTATTAATCTCTATAAGAAAATACACTTACATTATATTGATTTACATTTATAATTGACATCTACAAATTAAATAGCAAATATAATAATGCTAGCTTGCTTATTATTTATGTTCATTACATTTTTAAGCTTAATATTGGCTTATTTCTCATGCAGCCCACATTAAAAATCAGTGGCATTTTCTTTAATTTTGTTTGGTTTTTTTACATCCAGGGATAAAACGAAGGCAACAATGATATTTGATATTTTGCTTTGTTTTGTGTTACCATGGAGGGAGAAGGACCCAGATTGTCTTAACAGAAAACTTAACACAACTTTTATTTCCCCAACCACTACTAGAGGTGCTTATTTTCAAAACATTTGAGAAATAACAAAAAATAAAGACACCACAAAAGGTTTTAGGGATTAGGCTAAAACTTTGAATAGGGGCCTTGAGGCGCCTGCTGTTGGACTGGGTTGCATTCTCAGCAATTTATTTTAACCAGGGGCAGTGGGTAGAGCTGCCCTTTATGCCTCACTTTTATTTTCTATGTAATAGGGCCTTTGGGTGAGGCCATCTATACATTCCACAAATATAACTGTTACTGACGTAAATAGAGTGGAACATATAAACTGTCATTCCCTGTTGAAGATCTGATAATGTCTGTCACTCCCCTGGACTTCTTGTTTACAGTCTCTGCGGATGCAATCAGGGCTGACTGGATGTATTTTTATTCCTAAATTGTAGTTGTTCCCTTGTGAATTCCAGTCTACCCCTGAGGTTACATCTTTCATTTTACATTAGCAACTCACCATTTCAAATATTTATATATTCAGGTTACCAGCTGTCTAGGGGAAAATAGTGTATTGGACATTTACCTCCTTTTTACCTGCTCTATTTTTCTTTTCTTTTCTTTTCTTTTTTTTTTTTGTGAGTCCACCATGCAGGCATTGTTGCCTTCCTTTTGCAATTCTTGGGAGAAGGCATTAAAAAAAAAAATCATCCAAAAGATAAAATTTGGCCTGTTTAATTGATCTTGAGTTTTAATAAAGGCTTAAAAGAGAAATAATTAAAAACAGGTTTTTAACAATCATGTGATTCAAAATGAGAAACTATGAAAACCTACCCCATGAAAATCTGTCCTTGGAGTCTGATTTTGCATATTCCCCATTCCCAGCCTTTGCAGCTGCCACTGCGAAGTTGTACAAAGTGCCCTTACAGATTTTCTTTATGCATATACTTTTTCCGAATGTAAATATTTATCTTTTCTTTATTATAAAACTGTTATCATATTATGTATATTCTTCTGTATGTTTTATTTTAAACTTAGCAATATGCCACTCAGATTTTTTCACCATCATGTAGAGAATTTCTCTCTTTTGATGGGTACATAATATTTCACTCTATTGAAACACCTATGCCTCAACTGGATCCCTTACTGATGAGTATTTGTTTCCAATTTTTCATTATTACAATGCACCATGACTCACTTTATTTTCATATTTGTTTCACACTTAAGATGATATTTATGGTAATATCAGGTATTGATATTAGGGAAAATTCCAAGTAGGATTTTAAAACTGACAACTTTAAAAAAACAGATTACTATTCTTAAAGGTTCTAAAATATTGACACCAACTTTCCCCCCGCTTTTTATTTGTATTTATTTATTTATTTATTTATTTTTGCAGTTTTTGGCCGGGGCTGGGTTTGAACCCACCACCTCCAGCATACGGGCCGGCACCTTACTCCTTTGAGCCACAGGCACCGCACCCCTGCCTTTAAAACATAGGCACTTAGAATTAAGAACTTTTCTGTGCCCTTTTATAAATGCCACTCTGATTCTGAGCACTTTTCTTCCTATTTGCATTAAGGACAGTCTCCTGAAGCAGGACCTGGCTGGGTCCAGTTGAGTTTCTACATTTGAAACTCTCTCTCCACTCCGGAAAAGTACTTTTACAAACTGGCTGTCTGCTGCTACACATCTCCTTGAATTACCATTTCATTGTTTAGGAACAGGTCTCTTCTAAGCCCGAGAGGAGGAGTTCTTTATTCTTTTGCTAAATTGGTCAGCCAAAGAACAGCTTCTGGTGAATAAAAGATATTCTCATTTTAGCAAATGAAGGGGAAGTTCTATTCCCTCCAGTCCAATGCAAAATGTTGTTATTCCTTAAAAATGTTCTAAGTGCTCAAAGTGCTGGAAACTGTTCAGAACATACCACAGAACCCAGTTCCTCCCTACATTCAAAATGTTTACATTCTAAAAATGACAAGAGAGGGAAGGTTGGGAAGGTAGCTAGATCCGGAACAGATGGGCACATATGCCCTCTCTCCCTACCAAATGCAGTCCTATGGATGGCTCAACAGTTAATGTAGATTTCTCTTTACTAAGTTTTATAAGTAACTCTGCCGTGCACAGCCAAATGACTTGAAATGTGAAGATGTACTGCCTCTTTGCTGTGCCCTGCTGTTCAAATGTTCTCAGCTTTGACAATTTATCTTGCTGGAAAATGTCTTCAGAATGTCAGTCACTTCGGTTTTCATGCTTGCCATTTGCATGGCGCACACCTGCTGGTATCTTTGGTTGTGATCTATTGTTATTTTTCTGCAGGGGGTGGGGAAGGTACAATATTGCATTTGCAGTCTCGGGGAGTGCAGTCTGTGTGCATTTTAGAACTGATTCTAGTGAGCCTGGCTATTCTTATCAACTTTAATATCACCTACAAATAAGCGTTTACTGAGTGCATGGTGAAATCTTAGTGCTGCAGTAGCCACCACTTGGGGGGATAATTAGAAGTGAGTGAAAAGACAAATTCCTTGTCCCAAAAGGATTAGGGCTTACATGAGAATAGACACAGACGCGTAGGCACACAGGCTCACAAAGGAGTCCTCACAGACAATTTCATCTAGGCAAACAGGAGCAGATCTTCCAATAGCATTTAAATCAAAATATGTTAATGATATTGAATATGTTGCCACTGATAGGAGATGGAGACACGAGGGGAAATAATAACCCATGTCCTTTATTCTTCTTGATTGTTTTTGTTTCAGTAAGCATATAATAACTTGTTTCAATGAGCATGTAATTACTTATTTAATTAAAAATAAATGCAAAAATAGCAAGAAAATAATTTTATATAACATTTTCTCAGGATAATGTGGCTGAAAGTAACAGGAAGCTCATTTTGAAATTAGATAAAATAAATAAAGCATTTGTCACTTCACATAGTAAAATCAGAGACTGAAATGATTTCCAGGCTGGCTAATCCACTAACTTAATGATGTCATCAAGGACTGAATTTCTTTCTTTTTCTTTGCTTTGCTGTTAGAAAAATTTTCCCCTCATGGTCATAGTAATGTTTGAAGTTGGAAATAGGAACAGGCTAGATCATTTTTCATGTCAGATTTTCCCCATGTGTCTAAATCTTTCAATTTTTGGAAATTTCAAGGCAGCTTCAACAATTACTGACATTTTGCCAATCTGTTTTCCACACTTTCTTTTTTTTTTTTTTGCATGAGTATCTTAAGGCAAGCATCATATATTTTATCTATAAATATTTCAGCATGCATTTTTAGCAACTCAGGACTTTTTTTTAACTTAACCACAATACTGTTATCACGTGTAAAAATAATAATAATTCCTTAAACTTACTTACAAACCAATCTGAGCTCAATTTTGCCCAACTATCTAACTTAAAAAAAAGAACCCAGAGAAAGTTCATACACTGCACTGGTTGTTATGCCTCCCTATTAAACACCTTTTAATCCATAACAATCGCTTTTCCTTCTTTTTGTTGAAGAAACTGGTTTATCCTGTAGACTATCTCACATTCTGGATTTAGCTGATTGCCTCCTTGTGTTACATTTAACTTGATCATCTCTCCTCCTGTTCCAAACTAGAGGTTTAAATATAGAGATTTGAACAGACTTAGATTCACTTTTGTTTTGTAAGAATATTTCATAAGTGATACTATGTACATCCTCAGACTTAGATTTCAGGACAGGTAATGCCTGTTGTTATGCTTTTACTGATAGAAAGAATCATCTGTAGAGTTAGACATTGTCCATTGAGATCCACCTGCTGTAACTTTCACATAATGTTTAGCGTATTTTGATGGTTGGTGTCTAGCTTCATTATTCTCTTAAGAGATGAATTTATTAGTTGGAATTTTTGAATAAAAACTCTTCCTCATAAAATACTTGGTTACTTGAACTATAAGAAAGAGAGAATAAATGCTCCATTCTTCCTTTCCCTTATCATTTTCTTCCATTCTTTAAAAAAAAGGACAAAATTTGCCCATCTTTCCATCATGGATGTCTCCCTTTACTTATTATTAGTGAGTTTTGTGTCATATGGCCTTTATTAAAATAATCATTTGCAAGAGAAATGGAGTTACTATGATTGGCTTGGACCAAACAAGCCTAACTTCTTAAGGTTGAGTAGAAGCCTTCTCTTGGGAAGAATACGGCTGACTGATACTTGAATGAATTAGGGTGTTCTAGGTTACAAAGAGGTAGAGAAACTGCTAGTGGGAAAGAACCAAAATGCACGGTGTAACATTATTGCCCACCTGAATGTGATTGTCTCCTTGGATTTTGATCATTACCAAGTTAACTGAATTCACTAAAATAAACCCTGCCTTTTACCTGCACTCTGAGTACTCTCTAGGTTCTTGGAATCTTTATTATTACATTTCGGCCAGACCCATTGCAAGTCTAATGTTACAGCTGCTTTGACGTCTTACTTCCTTCTGCTTCAATGGCTTCCCTTGCCTTGTAATCTCCTGACCTGACTTCTTCCTTGGGAACAATCTGAGTACTGCATACATTGAGTTCTGGCTACTCAGATACCTTGGCAATATTTGAAATTTCTTTGTGGGGTTTGAGCATAGAAGAATACTAGAAAGATAGTTTTTAGCACAAATGAGTGAAATTTCCAGAATGCAGGATTTTGTCCAAATTTAGCTATATTCTAGCCTCAAAGGGCTGGTGTTTTCACTATCAACTTGATAACCTCCTAATTTCTTCGATCTTTTTTTCAACATGAAATGAGGGTTATGTCATGAATACCTGGGGTCAGGTTTTTCACTGGTTTGCTCACATACTTAAAGTCATAAAAGATCAGATTAAAAGATTGACTATGGAGGCAATCTGTGGACAAGAGGAAAACTTAGTCTAAGAAAGAGGAATTTTCTATGTTGGTTTTATGAGAGATGAGGAAAAAATACATAGTTTGAATAAAAGCTAGGATTCCAGTCCAAAGAAACAGATATACACATATGTCTATACAAGCCCAAAGCGTGAGAGGTGATTATAATTATAGAATTAACAACAGATGTATTCTAGATGAGCTGGGAGAATATCTAGCTAATTTTTATTGAGTATTTCATATGGAGTCCCAAGCCACATTCTGAGTAGTCCACATATATTAACTTATGTAATTGTATACAACCCTGTGAGGTAGAAATATTCTCCCTATCTTTTTCAGATAAGAAAATCGAGGTTTCTGGAGCAAGATGGCAGACTAGAGACAGCTTCTTTGCAATTGGGTGCAGTGAGAGTGGGGAGAGAAGATGCCAGGTACCTCTGGCTTGTGGGCTATACCCAGAAACATCCCTTTGGGGGCACAGGAGGCAGCAAGAGACTTCAGGACCCCAAGAGGAGGAAAAAAGCAATAGAGACGTGGCTAGTGTTTGCAATCGGTCAGAGGCTGGCTGGCTATGGTGGTTGCTGTAGCAGCTATAGCAGCAGCAAGAGTTTGTAGACAGAAAAGCCCTGCCCTGCGGGTGTACTCTACTGCATACCACTATTATTCATGTCTCTATCTTTTTATTCCTCTCTTCTTTTTGTCAGTCTTCCCTTTTACTCATCACCTTTTCTTTCTCTCTCTCTCTCTTTTTAATCTTTTATATCTTCCTGCTCTTCACTCTTCTCATCCTTTTAGTCCTTTACCAAAAGGACACTTCAACACATTAGGCCAGAGGCACAGTAACTTAAAGAGCAAGAGGAAGTAAAAAGAAAAAGTAGGGCAAGGAAACAGACAGAAAGAAAACATTCATGAGGAAGAAACAGCAGAAAAATCTGGGCAACAAAAAAACCAGAACAGAGCAACCCCCACAGGGCTCATGAGGTAGCTACTACAGAGGATTTGATGTATAAAGAAATGTTAGAAATCACAGAAGGGGAATTTAAAATATGGATAGCAAAAACAATGAAGGAAACTGCTGAGAATGTGGAAAATAACCAAAAGGAAATCCAAAAACAGAATTAAATAAGAGATGAATGATGTGAAGAATAGAGAAAGGATATAGCAGAGCTTAAGAAATGAAGCAGTCAGGGATCTCAAAGATGCAGTAGAAAGTATCAACAGTAACAGATAAGACCACGAAGAAGAAAGCATCTCAGAGGTAGAGGATAAAGCTCTTGAGCTAACTCAGGCAGTTAAAGAGACAGAAAAAAAGAGAGAGAAAGTAGAATGTTCACTGACAGAATTATGGGACTTCATGAAGTATTCAAACATGCAAGTTATAGGTATCCCAGAAGGGGAAGAAAAAGGCTCTAGAGGTATGGAAGCCTTCCTGGAGGATATCATAAATGAAAATTTCCCAAATATCACATTGAGAAGGAAGGAACCTAACCCAACATATTCTATGAAGCAAACATCACCTTGATATCAATAATAGGAATGGACCTAACTAAAAAGATGAACTACAGACCAATTTCACTAATGAATATCAATGCAAAAATACTCATCAAAATCTTAGCTAATAGATTGTGGCTACTCATTAAAAAAAATTATACATTATAATCAGGTAGGCTTCATTCCAGGCATGCAAGATTGGTTTAACATATGCAAATCCATAAATGTAATATACCGTATCAATAGAAGCAAAAACAAAGACCCTATGATCCTTCCAATAGATGCAGAAAAAGCATTTGACAAAATTCACCATCCTTTTCTAACAAGAACACTTAAGAAAACAGGCATAGGTGGCACATTTCTTAAGCTGATTGAAGCAATCTATGACAAACCTACAGCTAACATCATACTGAATGGTGTAAAACTGAAAGCTGTTCCACTTAAAACTGGAACCAGACGAAGATGTACGCTATTGTCATTATTATTCAACACAGTTCTGGAAGTTCTAGCCAATGCAATCAGGCAAGAGAAGGATATAAAGGGCATCCAAATGGGGGAGGAGGAGGTCAAACTCTCCCTTTTTACTGATGATATGATCTTACACTTAGAAAACCACAGAGAGTCAACCACAAAACTCTTGGAAGTCATCAGGAAATACAGTAGTGTCTCAGGATATAAAAATCAATGTCCACAAATCAGTAGCCATTTACAGCCAAGGACACAAATCAAGGACACAATTCTCTTCACTGTAGCTTCAAAGAAAATGAAATACTTAGGAATATACCTAACAAAAGAGGTGAAAGATCCTTTCAAAGAGAATTATGAAACCCTAAGAAAAGAAATTGCAGAAGACACCAACGAATGGATGAATATACCATGCTCTTGGCTGGGAAGAATCAACATTGTGAAAATACCTATTCTAACCAAAGCAATCTACAGATTCAATGCACTTCTCATTAAAATACCAACATGATATTTTGAAGAACTGGAAAAAAATAGTACTTAATTTGGTATGGAACCAGAAAAAATCCTGGATAGCTAAGGCTATTCTTAATAATAAAAACAAAGTTGGAGACATCACCCTACCAGACTTCAGGCTATATTACAAATCTATAGTAATCAAAACAGCATGGTATTGGCACAAAAATAGAGACATAGACATATGGAGCCAAGAAATAGAAATCAGTCTTTACTTGCCGTGTGATCTTTGATAAATCAAACAAAAGCACACAGTGTGGAAAAGAATCCCTAGTCAACAAGTGGTGCTGGGAGAAGTAGATAACCACATGTAAAAGACTGAAACTCAACCCACACCTTTCACCCCTTATAAAAATCAACTCAAGATGGATAAGAGACTTAAATCGAAGTCACAAAAGGATAAAAATCTTAGAATAAAGTGTGGGGAAAACTCTTGATGATGTTGGACTGGGCAAAGATTTTACGACAAAGACTTCAGTGGCCATTGCAACAACAATAAAAATTAACAAATGGGACTTAATTAAGCTGAAAGGCTTCTGCACAGCTAAGAACACAACAAATAAAGCAAAAAGATAACCTTCAGAATGGGAAAAGATATTTGCAGGGTATCAATCTTACAAAGAGTTGATAACTGGAATCTATAGAGAACTCAAATTAACTAACAGAAAAAGAGTAAACAATCCCTTCTGCTTCTGGGCAAGAGATATGAACAGAAACTTCAGTGACAAAGACAGATGAATGACTAACAAACATTTGAAAAAATGCTCATTGTCCTTGATCATCAGAGAAATGCAAATCAAAACCATTCTGAGATATCACCTAATCTCAGTGAGAAGAGTCCACATCACAAAATCTCAAAGCTGCAGATGCTGGCATGGGCGTGGAGAAAAGGGAACACTTTTACACTGCTGGTGGGACTGCAAACTAATACAACCTTTTTGGAAGAAAGTATGGAGAATCCTCAAAGAATTCAAATTAGACGTCTCATTTGATCTTGCAATCCCATTACTACGTATCTACCCAGAAGAAAACAAATCATTTTATAATAAGGACATTTGCACTAGAATGTTTATTGCAGCTCAGTTTACAATCGCCAAAGTTTGGAAACAACCTAAATGCCCACCAACCAGAAATGGATTAACAAGCTGTGGTATATGTAGACCGTGGTATATGTATATGTATATTCAGCCATTAAAAAAGATGGAGACTTTATATCTTTCATATTAACCTAGATAAAGGTGGAACACATTCTTAAATTAGTAAAGCATCACAAGAATGGAGAAGCAAGAATCCAATGTACTCAATTTTAATATGAAGGCAGAAGATGATCTAATACAAGGGGTGCGGTCAAGGAACGATAGTGGAGGATGGAGAAGGGAGGGGGACGAGGGTCATGGTACAGGCACACCTCTAGGAGGTGGGACACAATTTCAAGAGGGGCTTTAATGAACAACCACAATCAGAGTAACCTAATTCTTTGCACCCCCAATTATCCCAAACAAAAAAAAAAATTCTGAAAGAACGTAGATTTGTTAGGTTTAAGATTCTCTAAATGTGCAAAAGAATCAAAGATTGGGACAACATTGCAGCAGTGGTGAATTACTGTCAAGAAAATGAATATCATTACTATACTGCATATAAAAGTTCTAACAAATTCATTATTTTTAATAGTTTTCTGTAGGAGACTGAGCACCAGGCTTGTAAGAGCGGTCACCTGTTCCTGAGGGAGGAGCTGGGAGTGGGACAATATCTGAGCCAGCAACGAGATGTTTTGCAACCCAGAGACAAGCCCTCAAGCAGCTTAGTGGGTTAAGTGAGATTAGATCGGTTGCTTGTTAGCAAGCAGGTGTTGGACCTTGAATATGTGTGGGGCAACAGGGTGGGAGTCGAGCCTGTGGGGAAAGAGCATGTAGGAATCATTAAGCACGTGATCCTAGTATGTGGGCCCCCCCACACCTGTTGTATAATGCTTCAATAAAAGGTCATGGCAGAGGTTACTCGGGGCTTCCCTGCACCTCTGGGAATTCCACCTCTTGTAAGTATTTGTACTTCTATCCGTGTCCGGGCTGTTCGCACCGGGGCGCCACAGCAGCACCCACAGTTTTCTAGTCGTGATATATAGCATATATACATCTATGTATACCTTCATATAACTACACCATGTACTTAACTCTATACTCAACAATATTTGAAGGAATAATATATAGTATTTGTGTAAATATATATACATACACAATTACACATTTTGACTTGTGGATGCTGAAGAATGGAAGCATATACATGATATCCTTAGTTATAATACAATATTTAATTGATTCCACAATAAAATACTAATTCTAGAGCTCCCAAATCAAAAATTCTTTTCTTACGTGATATAGGTATTATATCATTTTGACATGTTCTAACTAATTTGATGCCAGGACAGCAGTAAAATTCATGCGTAATTCTGTATTTTAAGTTGTAGCTTTCTAAAAGCTACAGAAAAGTCTTCTTTGAATTTATCATCATAGCTACCAGTACAGGGTGTTTGTAATGTCTAAGCCTGAATCAAGCGTATTGCACACTTTCATATACTTCTTACAACAACTCTATTAGATAGGTTTTTAAAAAATCCATATTCATTTTATAGATGAAGAATTTTTACATTGAAAAAATTTTTGCGATTACACCACAACCACATAGTTAGTAAAAGATGGAATCTAGATTTAATTCAGAACTATCTGAATCCCAAATCTTTACCCTTGTACTTTTCAATGCTACCCTAATTAACAGTCTGTATGTGTGAAAATACACAGTTTACTTTGGTCATCACATTAGGATTTGACATTTGCTATAAGCTTAACTGTGTTGTTCTACTTAAGCATTAGATTGTTAGCATCATCCTTAAATTTTAATTTTTACTAAAATATATATTTGAAGATGAAAATTGAGAATTATTTGGCAGTAACTACTTGCAAATAAAGTAATATTTCATTAGTTGGAAAGGAAAGAATTATATCATTATGTGATATCCAAATTATGATGAGCATATGCTTGTCAAAACTGTTACCTACCCATGACCCTAATTTTAGAGAATACTCATTTAAGATAGGCTATATGATTACTAGAATTATTTTTCTGACAAGTCTTACAGATATAGTCAAGATACTTATATACACAGTCATATCATTCTAGAAATAAATGTTAAATGTTCAAACATTTCATTAAAATATGTGAGTTTACTTAATATCAAATATGTGGCTCCCTTGCCTACTAACAAAAATATTTATATTAAAGTCAAAATATTCTCTAACAGAAAAGCATGATTCTAAGTTTGAGGCTAAAACTAAAGTATTGTTCTTATTTTTCCCATAAGCTTCAAGAGTTTTTGATTGAGTTAATTTCATGTATTTTTACTTTATTATATTGACCTAATGGAATACTAATTTTCAATAAGCATTTTTTTACCCTTTAGAATTTAATCATGGTTACTTAAGATGTAGGAAACTCATGAAAAAAATCCATGAAGTTTCTACAGTTAATATTCAAAACATGAAATTGGGGCATAGATTTCAATTTGCTTCTAATACAACATTAAAGCAAGGTATGTATAATATATTGACATTATATTGGTTCTGACAATATAACCTACCTAGATTATTCATTGTGAAGGACATTTTTATAGAACAGTTATACTTCTTGATATCATGAATAATAATTTAGTAATAATTAAATAATTTAATGTAGTCATATTCAAAAAAATGTTAAGTAGAGTAAGGTTTTGTATTGTAAAAAAGTATTATAATGTATATGGAATAAATGATATATGATTTTTACTTTTGTGTAAGTATTGGAAATAAAATTGAAACACTAATTTTTCATATAAAATCAGGAATATTTCATTTTTGAATTTCATGTAAAATGATTGTAGTATTTAGCTTATCCTATGTTACCCAAATATTATATTATTTGTACAATAATTCTTTAGGGATGAATCCTTACTCTAGTACTGCTTTCCATGTGTAACGGCCTTAGAAGTTTTTAATTTAGGTGGAAAGTTTTTCAGTTGATTCTTTTTTGTTGTTGTTTTTTTGCAGTTTTTGGCCAGGGCTGGGTTTGAACCTGCCACCTCTGGTATATGATGTTTTTCAACATCATTCTAAGAGAATGAGAAAATTCCACTCTGTTCATTCAAATACACCCATAATAGCAAGTTATATGGTTTTGTTCTGAAAGTGAGAAAAGTTTTCCTGTTCTACTCCACGTTTTTATCTTATAAAAAAATGTAAATTTTAGATTTGATTCTATGATGGAAAGTGGCTCATTTATTATCAAATTGTTTTCCTTTTTCTACTGGGCACACAGTGAGGCCACATCTCTTAGTGCGCTCACAGCGAGGTTTTGCTGTTTGTCTGAATTTGGGCCACAGAGATATGGCTAGATATGAAATACACCCTTTTCAGACCCGGCCCATAAACCTCAACCATATGTGACTTTTCCTTCTCTTCGTCTGTTTTGTTTGCTGAACCGGGAAATTACCGAGGACTTCAGAGGATAAAATAACCTCAAAATAAAAGGATCCTGAATATCTGAATCACTGTGTGCAGTGGAGTGGTTTACACTGGGTTCCATAAGGGAGAAATAAACATATGTTTTGCAAGAAAAAAAGAAAGAAAGAAAGAAAATTGAGATGCACAGAGACTAAATTTCTTGTCCAGGGCCATAAAACTATTAAGTAGCAGCGGAGCGAAGACTGTAACCTGAGTCGAAGCCATTGATATTTTAACTGTCCTCGTGAAATGTGCAGGAGAAAGTGGCACAGGCGTCCCGGCTCTTGACTCTGTAGCAGGTGAAACTCAGACGCGGACCTGGAGTCGCGGAAGCCGCACGACAGGTGCTTTTCCTGAACCAGCGCCATCTGCTCAGAAGGTGCTTTTCTTGTGCTTGTTTCAGGACTTCAGTGCGCACGTCCTACACGTGGGCCTGGCAGCCAGTGGTAACCGGTGAAGGATCACCCTCAGCCTGCCTGCCTGGGGAGGGGCTCCTTGGTCTCCGCAGAGGCATCGGCCTCATCCCTCCCCACACACACGCAGAGTAGCCCGGTGCTTTAGAGACTTGTGCTCTTATGATACTTTAGCTGGGAAAAAGTTGTGAGAATTATCTCATAAACATCCATGAAAATGTTCTTTCACAGAGTTCAAAAACAGAAAGAGAGTATAAATATTATAAAAATAAGTGTTTTAATTCCTCTTTTTTGGCTAGGTTATTCAACTTAAGGGAATATCTTTGACTGGGCAGACGTCCCCCGGAGGACCTCGCTTATTTCTGCTTCAGCTTCGGGAAGTAAACCCGACATTTGGGGGGGAAGAAGGAAGTCTCACTTCCCTAACTCCAGGAGCCCTGTTGGTACAGTTGGTCAACAGTCTCTAACACCAGCTTCCACGTAGAACAATTCCCAGGAACATCGTTCCCTCTGGTTCAGTCAGAGGCTAAATAGAAACTTATCGTTACCATTAACTAGGCCAGTCAGATTCTACTTAAACTTTGAATTTTGAACAATGAATAAAAAAGTAAAGCTTTTTCATTCTTTGGGAGCTTCCCAAGGAATCTGAATGTGAATTTTTGCCTTTGAGATCCATGATTGTTCTACTTCTATATTTTGCAAGACCTGACTTTTCGGATTTTTAAAAAATCCTATGAACTATCCTGTAATGTTCAATAAATTACTTTTTATGCTTAAGTTAGCCAGAGTTGGCTTCTATTGCTTTCATCCACAGAAACTTAATTACATATTCACACATACTTCTTACATGTCTTATGGCTTGATTTTGAAGTTTCCACACACTTCAAATATACTTTTTAATGTTAGCAAAGTGAGGTTATTGAAAAAAATATAAGAACATTAGAAGGTAGTATTTGTAGATAGACATACTGTTATAAACATGTATTATACATATCGTATATTATGTACATATAAATTTTTCCTACAAAATGGCAATTTCATATGGTTTAACTTATTACACACGAAAAAGAATCTATACTTGTTTTCTTGTTTGCATTTTTGCCTTCTGTGTTCTAGGGGGAAATATATGTAGGCAACAGGATAGATGAAAAGCAAAAATGATATTACGAGAAAAGGGTGAAGACAGGAATTAGGTAGGAAGACGCTAGGAATGCTTGAAGAAATAGCCAGAAAAGGGGGAAGGGTGATGTGCTAACTTGAGAGAAAAGAAATGTGGAAAGTTCAGCGTCTTGCAGGCACACCTGGCTGCTCTCTGCACTGCCAGCCCTGGTGATGTCTGCGATGTAGTTATCTCTGCCGATAATGTCCAGTTCTTCAAACTTGCCCATGGAAACAGTAACTTCTAAGGGGAACACATTTTCAAGTAGGAACTGAAGTACATTTTCCCCTCTCAATTTTTACCAAAATTTCAAAGCCTGTAATTGATAATAATATAGTTAAATTTACTCCATTTTCTGTCTGTTAACTGTGGACTCAGAAATTCACATAATCTTTCCAACAATCCAGTGTCGTTTGTTTTATTCTTCCAATTTTATAGATATGGAATCTGTAATTTAAAGAGTATAAATAACTCTCCCAAGTCTTTCTGCTGAGTAGAACTGGAATCCAGATCTTTGTTTTCACTCCTACAGAAACTACCTGAATGGGTTTTCTCTTTATCCTTTTTAAATTCTCTCCCTGACTGGCTTTTTATTTTGTTTTATTTATTTTATTTTTTTAGACAGAGTCTCATTCTGCGCCCTGGGCCTCATGGCTCACAGCAACCTCGAGTTCCTGGGCTCAAGTGATTCCCTTGCTCCAGGCTCCTGGGTGTACCCACCATGATGCCTGGCAGGTCCTGACTGCTCCTTAACGCCTCATCTGTACAGTTCTTAGCTTCTTCCTGCCTGTCCTGCATCCTGTGATCTACTTAAGCCTTAATTTTATCAGTGCACGGGAGAGAGAAGCTCAGAAAACAATTCTATAATTTTTGGAGTAAGGTAAAGCAGGCACGAGTTAATTCATTAATGTTTGTTCCTATTTTGTTAGCTTACTAATTTTTTTCCTGATTCTAATCTTTCTGGTTTCAAACTCATGACCTAGTCCTCACGGCCTATGTTTTCCATATCTTTTGCTGGCTGTTTTCATTTGTTTACTTTAGAGTTGTAAATAAACACAGGTTTCCATTCTGCATTTCACAACTTTTTTGTAACCTCATGAAGACTTTTGGTAACAGGCCATCAGAACAAATCACATTGTCGCGAGTGTATGAAGTGTGAACAGAAATGCTCTCACTCCTATAATAAGTGTTGTGAGAAGTAGGCATCCAGAAGACTTGGTTCCTACTCTCATGAAGCATGCAAGCTAACCAGGGTTACACAATCAATTAAGGGAGAACACTTGCAAGTGTTTGGGCCAATATATGCTGAAATACGAGGTGGTGAGTAGAAAAACTGCAGGAATTGGCAGTGTGGGAGACTGGTGAGGAAGTGTGAGTTCAGCTGAGTCCTTAAGGACAGTATCAGATGAATGGAAGGGGCAGAGACAAGACATTCCTGACCAGGGGAACATGAACAAAGGCAAAGAAGCAGAATGGCTCCATACAGGGAATAATATTGCAGTGATAAATGGAAACCTTGCTGTTTCCATGATGGTTTTGACGTGCACCCATAGGCACCTTATCAGGAATATTTTGATATCTGTCAAGCATAGTTGTGTTGCTTTTCATATGAGATTTCGTCCTATAATTTGTTTTGACGTTGTATGGGTTACCTACATTGGACTTTATTATTTTACTTCATGGTAATGAAATAATAATATGTTCGGTTTGGAAACTGTTCCATGTGTGTATCTCAGCACTCAGCACAACACGGGGCTTGTGTCCAGGACTGGCACACAGGTAATGCTATTTGTTACATGTGAGTATATGAGGCATAATCATTTTTTAAGACAATTATTTTCTGAAGTCCCTTCTTTTATGTAATCAGTGGTGTGAGAAGAGACAGGGTTAGGTGTTCGTCACCATCCCAGAGACTGTGAGTGTGGACTGAAAGTTGTTTTCTCCTGTGCATGTGAAGACGAGGCAAGGTGAAGGCAAGAAAACATTCTGTCACTGGAGGGGACGCGCTGGGGAGGATCTGAGTGTGAGAAGTTCTCCAAGGGAAAGGAGGGTGCCTGGCTCTGCTTCCCACGTGGCGACACTGCAGTGTTGTGGCAGGATGGTGGACACCCTAGCAGACCTGTGGGTGGCCCGCCCTGCGAGCATGTCAGGAGATGTGCTCTCCTGGTACCAAGCCACGACACATCAGATTTTGTTCGGAAACTGATTAGTCTATACATCTCTTGGAAAGGAAGCGTATCTCAGGGATTTATTCCAGCAGGACAGCCTCAGCGGCCATAACTAATAAATTCTTTACACCGAGACCAACTTTCCTAAATACTGGCATGGGTAGGAAGTGCTCCTGGAGTGAAGACATTTCAAAGACATTTTAATACAGTGGCACCATGTGGAGGGCATTAATCTTTCTTGTGATTTCCTCTTATTGTAACAATGGAAAAGGCTTCTAATGTGCAAACCTCGTTAAATCAATCATCTTGGGAATTTAGATGCACAGTGTGATAAAAGCAACAACTTTCTCTACCTTTCAGCAATTTTCCATATGTTTTGAAGTTGGGATTTGGGGGAAATAAGCTCTTTGATGGATTTATGATTCAGCTTCAAATGTAATATTTGAATTTCACTTTATTAGCCAGAAGAAATAGAAAACCCTAGTAGCTAATAAAGCGTGTTTCATTTTTAGATAATATTTATTGTTTACATGCTACTTTGGACACTCCCTTTATATTTCTAAGCTGTAACTACACTGATGGAATGTAATACGAAATGAATTAATTTGGAGCAAGGAGCTGTTTTTTCTGTTCTTTATTTACAGTTCTCTGCTACTTTTATTTAAAAATTTGACTGCTGTTATTTGACAAAACAGTTTTATGAAGAAGACTAAAAATGGTGAGAAAAAGACTTCAGACAAAAAGTCCTCAGAGTTACAGATTTTGCCTGGATTTAACTTCTTCCTGTTTGTATATAGAAAAGTACATTGGAAAGGAACACTAACTTCCAGAGTATTTTAAATTTGGACCTCAATGCACACAGGTTATGCCTACACAACTACAGCATTACCAGTGGCAGGTGGGTGTGACAAAGTGGTAGGAGGCACCGTTTTAATGCTAGAATGGGATCGGTCAGAGGAAATGCACAAGGAAAACATTTGCTTTAAATCACTCTCTACTGCTATACTAAGGAAGAAAATTGATTCAAAATGTTAACTTTAACTTGCTTTTATTAAATGCCATCCGTTCTCTACCTGGCAGCTGGCGTGTGTTGGGGCCTTTCACAGCCAGATTGAGGTTATAGGAGGGTCTAAGGGTTCACTGAAGCACATCAGTACCACTGTTTGTGGACCTGCATCTAAAGATCTTGCAGGTAATTTGGTTAAAGTTTATGTTGCTTGATTTCCAGTGAGTTCTGCTCTGAACTGTGTATTCCAGGAATGTTTAGATTGGATCTATAGATTAAGTGGGGAACTCTGGCTCTGAATTCAAGAATTCCACAGGTCAATATCACATCGAGCCATTTTTTTTTCATTGCTTTCCCATGGTCTCTGGCTTGGTATGTTTGGAAGTTACATTAACTCTTTTAGTGACACAGATGCTGTATACATATGAGACGAACACTCTCTGATTGTATTGCACGGCCTTAGCTAGCTCACCAGGTGGCTTTCAGGTGTTAAACTTGGGAACCACAGAATTTACTGAGATGAAAGAACTGTTTTATTATTCAAATCTAACCCATGCTTAGTGTCAGAAAACTTAAGGTATCCAGCAATCCTATTTCAAAAGATATATCATATACATCTTTGTATGTATATAAATATACATATACTGGCAACATTTTGCAAAATTGAGATTATGTCTTGTAGTCTCAGAAACAGGAATGTAGAAGCATTTCAAAAGTCAGAATTGTGTTATTTCATACCTCAAGGATCAATGACTCCATAATCTTCAAACACTTGCTTTCTCAAAAGGCAATGGTTTGACTAAGCACCATGGCCGAAAGCTTAAATGACATCTGGGTAAGCTCACATTCTCTGTGAGCTGACAACTCAGAACTGCACGGACCAGTGGAAAGTGCTAAGTAGGGAAATGAAGTCAGCCGGGAAATGAGTCGTTATCCAGCATCTAACTGAGCAGTGGCTGTTTGGTTTGTAAAGATGGTTTACATAGAGGTGGTGTTGTATTTTCAAATAAAAAATGCCATTTTCTTCTTCTTTCCCCTCCTCTTCTGTCTCTTGTTATCTCCCATCGCCTTCTCCATCTTCATTCCTGTCTTCCTTTAGGTTTTAGCCTAAAGGTACTTCCGGTAGGGTATTCTCTGGCCTTCCTTGTCATCAAATCTTAACAAAAGTTTCTTTGATGGTTGTCTCCCTATAAAGGCAAGTCACTCACAGTCCAGCCTGTCTTTCTGAGATACGCCTCTGGGGCAGTGAATGAGGAGATCCATCCTGTGTAATTTCTGAGACTTGAAAATTTGAACTGATGTTTACCTGCTCACGTTCAGGAAACTGCCTTAGGAGTGCTGGTCCTAGTAAGAAGGCCGTGGGAGGCAATGAGATGGATTGGCAGAACATGTTTGCGGGCACTGGTGCTCTTGATGACAACGGGGCTGGAGAAGTGAAGAGCAGCTGTCCCCTGCTGCTCATGCTGACGGGGTCGTTTCTTTCCTGAGCAGTGTGAAGGACAGCCACAAAGCAAGACCTCCACGGGGTAGAGGAAAAGTGCTCTCACCAAAAGTCAAAGAACTCTTATACCACAATCTAATTTCTCAATTGTGGACAAGGAGGAATGTAAACAAATTAGAATCTGGCCAGGAGTGGAGGGAAGAGAGCAGGTGGCTTGGTGAAGACTTGGAAATAAATGCTGTTATAGTATTGATTCTTATGTTATGCTGTATATTTTATAGTCTTTCTTATGTATATATTTTGTATCATTTATTTTATACGACTAAATAAGTATTTTGCCAAAAAAGCATTCTGATGAAACATTATGCAGATATAACAGTGGTATTATTATTATGTCTCCCTGCTGCCAAATGTGCTCATTGTACAGGAAACACATTTGCTCCAAGTATGTAATTCTGATTTAAAATAAGACCAGAGCTAATCGTGTCAATCTATGACAATGGAATTCTAGATTTATTTTAAAAGCAGAGCACAATCTGTTAATAGTCTGGTCTTATTTCCCTTCTTCCTCTCTGCTATGAGAGCAAAGGCCTTGGTACCCTGTTCTCGGCTTAGTCAGTCCCCTCCATTCTGCCCTCGTCATCACATGATGTCACCGTCACCCACATCCCAGCTCCATAGAAAGAGAGGAATGCCTGCCTCTCACCTGCTCTGTCTGCCTGTGGCGCTGGCGTATGTGTTCTACTCGCTGTTGCTTCTCTACTCCGATGCTTTCTCTACTGACTGAGATTGGCTTTTACTCCTTTGATCAGCATTTAAAATCTGCTTCAGGATTCCCATGCACTTGGTTAGGTATCAGAACACTTTCCCCCACCTTTAATCTTCCATGTCTTTTCCTTTATTAAGTTTTTCCATCTAGTTTTCAAACAAAACCAATTTAATCAACAGATCTCCAGAAAAATAACTTAGGTTTGGAGCCCACCTTGTTTCTGCCATGCTTGCTAGAATCCTATGAGTGGCATTTCCAAACTCAGCTCTTGAAAAAGTGGTACCAGTCCCTGAGATGTTAAGAAGTTGACAGCCTTACTGTTTTTGAATGACTTTGGATGGATTGATGAAGTAGGATATCTCCTCCAAATGAGGGGTGGGAGGGTTTGCAGTTTTCCAGGGAACGGTAGGCATTGGGAAGACACAGAAGGAAACTTTGGTAAAATTCAGGAATTGGTAGAAAGGTTATCGGACAGTGTTGGGGCCTGAATAAGGTTGAATGATGCTTGAAATTCATCCCTATCTGGAAAAAGCCAAAAAGCAGCAGCACCTGATCAGGTGTGAACTTCTGGGCAGGTGAAGGGTCAGGATACCATTCAATGGCTGCAGGTGTATCTTTGAGTGTGGGAATCAAAGGTAACTAAAGACTTATCCTCGAAGAGTAAATAATGTTGCATTTTACACTGAGTAAGCATCATTAAAGAAGCAAAGCCAAGCACAAATAACTATAGTTCAAAACACAGTTCAAGACCAAGAGGACAGGCAAAAGAAGAAATCTGCCTAAGGAGTTGAGGTTATTAACAAACGTAATCATTATGAAGACTGCTGGGGAAGGGGCCGTGCATGGTGGGGGGATGACTCCACTTATTATTCATTGACTGCTACCTTGGAAGTTAAAAGCAACTGGGTGAAAGTCACATTGTAGAAGTTTGTAGAAGCCAATCAACACGGCTATCTGACTTCATTAAGAAGAAACAGAAGGAAAGAAATGAGGGGTTTGGGATTTTGGATTTGGGTTGTCAGATAATTGGAGAGGTTGAGGTACAGTAACTGAAGAGCTTAGTGAACTAGAAAGATCATGGTTAAACAAATGAGGTTCTAAATAATCTTCATGATGCAAAATAGGCGGTTATAGTATAAATTCTTAAAAAAGTTTTGACGAGATATTACCTTTCTCTTACTTGGAATCAACCGTTTGAAAATTGCGTTCAAAATGCTATGACTCTTTTCTTTCTTTATATTTTGAAATTTTATTTCTTCTTTTATGTTATAATGGAGGTTTGAAGCATTGACTTTTCAGTTAGTTTTACGGTGTAATATGGCTCCGTGAGAGGTTTAAAGATATGGTGCATGTGAGAAATACGCCTCCTCTATTGTTCACATAATAATCATGAGCCAGAAGAAACCGTACGTTTTTGATACACAGAAGGCTGAATGACAATAACAAAAGTGACTGGTCAGTCCGATTTGGTCCTTGTGAGATGATACCCTGGGAGAGTGTATGAAAGTCAGAACACGGAGCCCTAAGTTTATCCCCGTTCTGGAGTTAAGGTGAACCACAAGAAACAATACTTTAGGGTTTCATGTTCTATTCAACCACTGCATGGGCGCACAGATTATTCCAAATACAAGTTAAAAATAAGTGGAAGATTTATAACCAGCTAATCTGTATGATTCAGAGATAAAGATTTAAGCTAAACTTGCTATAAGTTTGTGTCAACTGCGTCATTTCTGGATCTGTGCTCCACTTAATTTCTCATGATTTAAACCACCAGTCTACATACAAGTGACAAAACTATATTTGGATCAGAAAGCATGGTTCTCTTTGTTTGCCATAAGCTTTCACACGTGAATTTTAGAGCTACAAAACTGTCTTCTTGTTGTTCTCAAAATAAGTGTAAGCCAGAAAGAAATGGACAAACTGCATGTCTCAGATGCCATTTATGAACGAGTCTTCAAATGTGCTATCTGCAGCAGCCTAACTCTGAAGGGCAAATACCGCTTGTGAAAACGACGATCCTTGGAGGTCTTTTGTGGTTTCTAAACACAGTAGACAGAGCCATAGCCCTTAGGTTAGAAAGTGGTAAAGGTGTCAACGGTTTACGGTGGTCTTAAGGAGCAAAGAACAAATCTGGACTAATGTCTGTCTGTGACTATTAAGAAATCCATGAGTTTTTGTCATCGCACACACAGACGCAACCCAACTAAGAGCCACTCCACTGAGCTGAACCCCTCCGGCCCCCAGTCTCTATTCCCTGCTTGATGCAGATATCTGGCAACCCCTTCCCAGGTGCCTGCTCTTTGTGTTTCCTACAGACTTTCCATCCTCAGTGGCCACCTGGTTCATATTCTTTTTGTTTGATTCTAGCTCCCATCTCCTTCGGTTCTGAATAGTTTTGCAGAGATCAGCATATTCTATTTCTTGCTGAATGCCTCCCTTTCTCTGAGTTACATTTTGGATTTTTTGTACTCTCATTTAATCTTTTTCTTGCCTCGCTTCTAATTAACTCCATCGTTGCCTCCTTCATTATGCTTGTAATGAGGTCACCGAGGTGTTCCGAAATTTCTGCTTTTCCCATCTGCTTCAGGGTTCCAATTAGTTTTCTTTGGAAATCTGAAGGTTTTTTGCTTAGTAAAAGCTTCCACTAAAGCTACTCTAGGATGGCCTCTTTTTCTTCATCAGTTCAAATGAAAACTTTCAAGATTATACTGGCTCTCAATGGTGTAAAAGGCATCATTTTCTCTAGCATAGAAATGGAGTTAGAGACAACAACAGTTGAGCTACACAGAAAATTTAAATATCTTTTGAAAAGAGTGTGAAGTCTGTTCTTCCAGATTGCAAGTAGATGCAGGTGAGAAATTTCAGAGAGACACTTTTATCCACACTTGGACATGAAGGGTATGTAGCTAACACAACAAAATGAATTTTAAAGGAAATTTGCAAATAATGTATTTTAAAGAAAAAAAGTTTTTAAACTTTAATATCTTGCTCCTGGAGCATTATTTTCATATAGAGTTTTGCAGTAGGCTATAGCTTAACCATTGCTATGCAAATTTTGTGCCCCTCAAATTTACACAGAGAAGCCCTAACCCCTAATGTGACTGGAGACAAGGCCTGTAAGGAAGTAATAAATGTTAAATGAAGTTATAAAGGTGGGACCTTGATCTGATAGGATTAAAGTCTTTATAAGAAGAGGAGGAGAGACCAGAGTGCTCTCTCTCCTGTCTCAGCATGTGCTCAGAGAAAAGGTTATCTGAGGACAAACAGACCATCTGCAAGCCAGGAAGACAGCCCTCCCAGAAACCTGATCTTGCACTTTTCAGCCTTCCGAACTCAGACAAAATGAAATTTCTATGGCATAAGCCCCCTGGACTGTGACATTTTGTTACGGCAGCCTGAGAGGACAAATACAGCCATTAAAAGTATTTCTTTTATTGAAGAGAGAAGCACTCATGTACTTTGTAAAGCTGGACAGAAACCAGTTACCATATGACCCAGCAATTCTACTCTTCTGTTTATAGACAAGAGAAGTGAAAACATACATCCCTATACAAACTTGTATGTGAACGGCCACAGCAACATTAATCTAAATAGTGGAAACAAACCAAATGTCCATCAGCTGATTAGTGGATGATTGAAATATGGTGTATCCACACAATGAAATATATGTTTACTACAAAAAGAAATGAAGTACTGACATATGCCCCAACATGGGTGAAACTTGAAAATCTAATGGTGAGTTTGAAAGAAGCAAAATGTAAATTCTACAGATTGTATGATTTCTTTGATATGAAATGCCCAGGATAGGCAGATATCCCGTACATGGAGACAGTAGATTAGGGATTGCATTTGGGGGATACTGAGGAGTGATGACTATTAAAAGGCATATAGATTTTCTCTCTGGGAGAATAAGAATGTTCTAAACACAGAGGTGTCCAATCTGCAGCCCATGGGCCACATGCTGACTTTTGTGAGGACGTTTTTTGCTTATCTGTGTTGTCAGATATCATGAAAATATGCACAGATCTTTACTTTACTAATCAGCTTCATTAGTGTTTGGGCATTTAATATGTGGCCCAATACAACTCTTATTCCGTCAATGTGCAGCAGAGAAAACTAAGGCTGGACCCACCTGCCCAAATTTAGATTGTGGTGATTGCTGCATCACCCTGTGAACATACTATAAAACACGAATTGCACCCTTTAAATAGGTGAATTGTATGGCGCATTAATTATGTCTCAATTAAACCATTAAAAAATTACACATCCTGGCTGGGCATGGTGGCTCACACCTGTAATTCTAGTACTCTGGGAGGCTGAGGCGGGTGGACTGCTTGAGCTCACAGTTTCAAGACCAGCCTGAGCAAAAAGTGAGACCCTGTCTCCACTAAAAATAGAAAAACTGAGGCAAGGGGATCACTTGAGCCCAAGAGTTGGAGGTTGTTGTGAGCTATGATGCCACAGCAGTCTACCCAAGGTGATAGCTTAAGACTCTGTCTCAAAAAAAAAAAAAAAATTACACATCCATCCATCCATAGAAACATACTGTAAAAAACCACATCTAAATATTAAATATTAATAAGTGTTTCATGTGAGTTTTAAAATTTTTTTGGTTTACTTGTTTGTATTTTTATATATGTTTGAATTTTCTATACTGAATATACTTTTCATTAAACAAAAGATTAAGAAATAGTATAAAAATGTAAACATTCTAAACTCCCAAGCCCTGGGCAAGGTTGTTCTCAGAGGTTTCCCAATTAATAGCCATGACAAGAACAACTGCATCTCCCCAAACTCTCCCCTTCACTCGTGTATTACTATGTGCCAGGTTTTAAATGAAATGTATAAACTTCTGGAGCATGGGGCTTTATTTTTATTCACTGCTATTAAAAGAAAACTTTTAGTTTGGTGAATGAATTAACAAAAGAAATGAATGAAGACATTAATGTTTTTTCTTTAGGTGGGTCACAATGTAGGGGCAAAAGTTAAACAGGCAATGGTACAACATAATAAGTGTAGAAATGGGGTGCTGTGGGGACATTTAAGAGGGATGCAAAACCCAGGATAGGGCATTTAGGACAGGCTTCTAGGGGATTTATAAGCTACATTTTGAAGAATGAATTGGCAGGAAGAAGAAAGAAAGAGAGAAGAAAGTCTAGGCAAATATACCAGCCTATATAACAAGGCCTGTAAAAGGGCAGGGGCATAGTCTATTCAAGATATTTGCCTGGGGAGAGATTTTATGCAGAAGATGGATTGGTAATGGCAACAGCAACAAAAATAAATAAATAGGACTTAAGTAAGCTAAAAAGCTTCTGTACAGCTGAAGACACAACAATCAAAGCAAAGAGACAACCTTTGGAATGGGAAAAAACATTTGCATGTTATTAATCTGACAAAGGATTCATAACTAGAATCTACAGAGAACTCAAATTAATCAACAAGAAAAGAGCAAATAATCCCATCTATCACTGAGTAAGAGACCAGAACCTTCTCTGAAGAGGACAAGTGAATGGCCAACAAACACATGAAAAAATGCTCATCAGTCAAAGAAATGCAAATCAAAACCAGTCCAAGATATCACCTAACCCAGTGAGAATAGCCCACATCACAAAATCTCAAAGCTGCAAATGTTGGCATGGATATGGAGAGAAGGGAACACTTTTACACTGTTGTTGAGACTGCAAACTAATACAACCTCTATGGAAGGAAGTATGGAGAATCCCTGAAGAACTAAATGTAGACATTCCATTTGATCCTGCAATTCCATTACCAGGTATCTACCCAGAAGCAAAAAAATCATTATGTCATAAGGACATTTGCACTTGAATGTTTATTGCAGCTCAATTCACAATTGCCAAGACGTGGAAGCAATCCAAGTGCCCATCAACCCATTAATGTCTTAACAGTGCTATGTGTATACCATGGAGTACTATTCAGCCATAAAAAAGATGGTGAGTTTACCTCTTTTGTATTACCTGAATGGAGTTGAGACACATTCTTCTTAGTAAAGTATCACAAAAATGGAAATGCAAGTACCCAATGTACTTGATACTAATATGAAACCGATAGAAAAACAATTATATGCCCATATGAGAAAATAACACAAGTATATTCAAGTAGGGGGAACAGGGAAGAAGGAAAGGGGAAAGGGGAAACGGGATAAGAACATGCTCACCTTTTGGATGCATTGTGAGAGTGTATAGCACAACCCCTGGATGAAGGGCTCAACTACAACTTGAACTTTACCTTAGAAACACAAATAATGTAACCTAATCATCTGTATACTTAAATTAATCTGAATATAATTACTTCCCTAAATGTTGAAAAAAAATGAAAGAAAGAAAAAAAAAGCTAGGTCAGGCATAGTGGCCTGTAATCCTAGCACTCTGAGAGGTCAAGGTGGGTGGATTGTTTGAGTGCAGGAGTTCCAGACCAGCCTGAGCAAGACAGAGATCCTGGCTATAAAAACAGCTGGGTGTTGTGGCAGACACCTGTAGTCCCAGCTACTTGGGAAGCTGAGGCAGATTGCTTGAGCCCAAGAATGTGAGGTTGCTGCAAGCTATGATGCTGCAAGCTATGATGCTACAGCACTCTACCCAGGGTGACAAAGTGAGACTTTGTCTAAAAAAAAAAAAAGAGCTATAGTTAAAGTTTGGAGCACTGACTGGGAGTTGTAATGAGAAGTGAGGGTGGAAGAATTTGAGAGGATAAAGATCATAAAAGGCCCTTCTATATGGAGTGCTCAAAAGTTTGGATTGTCTGGCCATGGCGAGTCATTGGAAGGGCTTTATCTGGAAGGTGCCTCCATCATATTCACACTTCTCTTAATTTTTTAAATTGTTTTTATTGTTAAATTATATCTGTGTACATTAGTGCAATCAAGGGGTACAACGTGCTGTTTCGTATACAATCCGAACTATTTTCATCTAATTGATTAACATAGCTTTCATGGCATTTTCTTAGTTATTGTATGAAGACATTTTTATTCTGCATTTAGTAAGGTTTGCCTGTACCCTTCTAAGATGCACTGTAGGTGTGGCCCCACCAATTCCCTCCCTCCACTCCTACCTCCCCCGCCCCACCTCTCCCGTGCCCCCTTCCCCAAAATCTTGGACTATAGTTGGGTTATAGCCTTCCTATGAAAGCTATAAATTAGCTTCATAGTAGGGCTGAGTACACTGGATACTCTTTCTTCCATTTTTGAGATACTTTGCTAAGAAGAATATGTTCCAGCTCCATCCATGTATACATGAAAGAGGTAAAGTCTCTAAGGAGCAGTCGTGGCAAAGTCCTGAGTGACTGTGGATTGCCCAATTGCATAAAATAGCAATGTTTTCAAGGACAACAGGCAGTGGTGAGGAGCTGCAGTATGTTTTACAATAGTCAAATTTGCAGAGTTAGAATCAAAAGCTATATTGATTTATATCAAAATCCAAGATTACTCTTCCTTAACTCCTCTAAGTTTTACTAACCATTTTTAAAATTGACAGTGTTGATGGAGAGAATAAATCAAAGGCACAGTCCAGAATTGAGAAGTGATTTGTGTCCTTTACTGCAGGAGCTCTTGTTATAATCATGCAGTGTATTTACAATGGTGTATAAGTAGTTGTTAAAGCAAGTGCATAGTGCTTTGTGAGTTCCAGGGTTCCTTTCAGACGAACTATAAGGGTAGATTCCAGAGAACGCTACTTCTATTTCACTGTGGAGAAAAACACAACTGTGCCACCTCAGCTGCTGTGGATTTATATCAGGCCAAAGGTAGTCAGCACGTCAACTGTTTGCTTCCGTGGAGTGACCATATTTTAATGGATTTGAGTTTTTCTTTGGCTGCACACGAATGACATTCTTCTAGAAATTCTTTTGGAAAATAGGGGCATGAAACTAGTCTAAGGCTGGAGGTTTGCCTTAATAAAAAGTTTTCGATAACTAAATACAGAGTTAATAAATGTATGTTTGGCCCAATTTTTCATTAAAAAACAAACAAACAAAAAACCCTTCATTTTGAAGAGTCCTCCATTCAGGTTCTTTTGTTGCAGAAAGTATTTGCCTAGAGACTATCCAGAGTAAGTTCAAATGAAAAGAAGAGGATTGGGGAGTCTTTAATCAAAAGTTTTATTGCTTCCCTATCTCCTCACTTCTTTATTTCTTACCCCATTGGAGAGGAATGGGTGATCCTGGATCCAGGAGAAAGGAAGACACTTGTGTTCACAGGAGCAGAGAGTTGAGACTCTTCATGGAACCTCGCTCTGGAGAAGTTTGGTTTAATGCATCCTTTGAAGTGGCCAGAGTCTCCAGCTAACATTTCTGGCCCTTCCTACATCTTCCACTGAGCAGATATATTCCCCTGTCCAAGAACAGGGTATAAGAGTTTCCTTTTCCTGGCATCCTCACAAACATTTTTATTTTTTTAAATAATTGCCATTCTGATTGGGGTAAAAGAATATCTCATTGTGGATTTTATTTGCATTTCTCTGATGATTACTTATATGGAGAATTTTAAAAATATACTTGGCCATTGTATATCTTCCTTTGAGAAATGTCTATGAGCAGGTGTCTGGTCTTTCCAGCTCAATACAGCTTTTGGTATTTTGGAGATCTGACCTGACCAGTAACTTTTAGTTAAAATCATAATAATTACTCTAGATGATGTTTTAATTCCTCATTACATTTTAAATCCACACTTTATTTTAAACTTATAATATTTAGATCATCTCTATCCCTTTAGTAAGTGGTAATGATAGTGTATTTCCTATATATTTGACTGGTGTATTAATAAATAATACCTAGCTTTTAATCTTATATACTTAATACACAATAAGGCATATCTAAAACCAATATTATATGCAGGATCCTGGGTTGAAAAGTATTTTGTTTTATGAGATTAAAAGTTGATAACCACCCTCTTCTAGCTTGAAAGGATTCAGCAGAGAGATCTGCAGTCATTCTAATATTCTTCCCCTTGTAGATTATGGTTTTCTTATGTCTGGCTGCTTGCAGAATTTTCTCCTTCGTATTAACTTTGGCGAAGTTAATTATAATGTGTCTGGGAGATGCCTTATTCAGGTTGAGTCATGTTGGGGTTCTGAAACTGTCTGCTATCTGAATTTCAGACTGTCTTGGCATGTCTGGGAAGTTCTCCTTGACTATCTCATGGAGTAGAGCATCTGGGCTTTTTGAAGCTAGCTCGTCACAAAGCACATATTAGTTTTCTTCTAATTATCCTAGAGCTCTCTGAGAGAATGATTCATTTTTGCTCTCCACTTCTTTTCCTCTTTGATCATTTGGGAGCATTCAAAAGCTTTATCTTTAATGTCAAAAATCCTTTCTTCTGCCTATTCCATTCTGTTACTAAGGGATTCTCCTTTATTTCTCAGATCGTTGAGAATTGCAATTTCTTGTCTCACTGTGTCAAAAGCTTTAGTGATTATGTCTTTGAATTCATGGAATTCTTGAGACAACTTTTGAAATGCTCCTTGAATTTTTAATTCCAACTTTACCTCCATTCTATTATTCTTATTTGCAATGTAAATTCTGAATTCAATTTCTGACATCTCAGCCATTTGTCTATGAATTGGTTCTTCTGGTGTGTCTGCCATGTTGTTCTTTGAGGGAGTTGATCTACTCTAATTACTCATGTTGCTGGAGTTTTTATGCTGATTCTGCTCCATGATTATTTTATACCCTTTGGCTAGATGAGCAGATAAGGTGAAGATGTGTTGGGGACTCCTGGAGTAGGGATTAACCAGCCCTTTGCCCAAGAGCTGGGACTGGTGTATGTACCTTTCCCCCTAGAGCTTTGCAAAGGACCCATCCAGTGCTACGGCCTCAGATACTGGGGTCTTGCTTGGTGTGGTGAGGCTAAGTGGCCTTCCCACAAAACTTCCCACAACCACACACCCAGAGTACCACTTTGGATGGTCCTCAGGTGATTGGCCCAGGTCAAGAGTTCCAAATCAATTGTCCCAGTCAGCACCCAGTTTCAAGTTGGAGAGTTCAAAAGGTCTCCAGCAACTAGATAGCAGGGGTCTCCTGGCAGCTCAAGTATGACTCACTCCAGTGCTCTGTGGAGTCAGAAGGACCCACTTAGCAAATGAATTAGTCTGGGAAGGTTGATGACTCTTTCTCCACCTTACACCTCTCCCACACCCAGTCACTGGTTTCTCACACCCTGTAGGGCTGTGACTCAGTTTCCTCCAATGAGCAGATGCTCTAGGAGTTTGCACCTGCCTAAGTCACAGGGAGATCTGTGTTTCCTCTGCCGGACTGCTGCACTCTGCCACCAGCTGGCAGGGGGAGCTGAAGTCTGACAGCCTCAGGTGCTTAATGGAAGCTGGGTCCATTCACTCAGTTCCAGCCCCACCCCAGATTGATGTTGCTGCCACTCATACACTTGCGGAATTAGTGTTTCTGTCCTGGCTATATTCCCCTGTGGGCCAGGCACTGTTTGAGTTCACAGAAACTGCGGCTCAGCCCCACCCTGTGCTGCTGCCATTGCACCAATTCTCATGGAGCTGGTATCTCTGTCTCTGCAGCTCTCTGTGTTGGTTTGGGTGCAGTTGAAGCTCACACTCAGCTCTCAGTTCCTTCCTCTCCCTGGGCTGGTACTCACACACAGCTCTCAGTGTCTGTTTCTCCCTGGGCTGGTGCTGTTGCCCCACATGCTTTTGTCTCAGCTATGTTCCCCTAGGGGGCTGGGTGCTTCTTAGGCTCATGAAAGTAGCACTTTGGGCTCAGCCCCACCCTGGGAATATGCGTCTCTGTGCACACATTTTCTAGTTTCCATCCCTGCTGTGCTCCGCCTGGGCAGGTACCGCCTCAGGCATACCCTTTACTTATAGGGCCTGCGTTTCTGTCCCAGATCTGTTCTGCCAGTGGCTGCCACTGGAGTAGAGGCCTGGCTTTCTCTGAATGCCAAGAGAGGTGGGGAGTGTCTCTCCAAAATAACCTCAGGGGTGTGAGCCCTATTGTTCCTGCTGCTGCCACTCCTGCTCTGTGAGGAGGGGCACCACTTCTCCCTCTCCATCTTGGTCCACTGTCCTCTCATTACACCCATGCCACAGAATCAGCACAGACCTTCAACAACCCACACCTTGTCCATACCTCTTGAGAAAATGCCCACAAATCTGTACTCCATGGGGAACAGGCTTCCAGACCATGGGGTGAGAGTGGAGGGGAGTGCTGGGAGTTCAGAATTGCAGGTAGAGAGTCTATACAGTTTTATGCCTGATGGGGGAGTGCCATGGCACACTAGTAGGTCCTCTCTGGGGAAGGAGTTCCAGTTTTTAGAGGGTCTCTCCCATGGGATAAAATAGGAGGAGATCTGAACTCTGCTCGCTTGTTTGTATAAAGTATACTGCAAGCTGTTCTCATGGGGGAGGAGACTCCCATCCGCTTGGTGATGGATTTTGTACCTATTGTTTCTTTCCTTGGGGTTGCAGCTCGCCTCAGCAGGGTTGATGTGCATCCTTCAACTTTCTCTCTTGGCTCAGCTCCAAACTATCAGCTTACTTGCTAAACTTCTGTCCTTTAACCTCTCCTTCTGGATGGGAGCCTCTGTGGAAAGCTGGTTCCAGTCGGCCATCTTGCCTATGCCCTATGATTTTATTTATTTGAGTCTTCTTCCTTCTTTTTTGCCTATTTTAGCTGGCATTTTATCAATTTGTTTATCTTTTTAAAGAAACTTTTTGTTTTGTTGATCTTTTGTAATTTTTACTCTCTATTTCATTTAGTACTACTCTAATCTTTATTATTTCTTTTTCTATGCTAATTTGGGGTTTGATGGTTTTCTTTCTTTTCTAGTTCCTTTAGGTAAATTTCTATATAGTTAATTTATAATCTTTCTACTTTTCATTTTGCACATTTATTGTTATAGTTCTGCTTTGATTGTATCCTATAGGCTTCAGTGTGTGTGTTTCCTTTTTCATTTGTGTCAAGAAATTTTTTAATTACCATTTTAATTTATTCATCAACCCAGGGGTCATTTAGATGCCTGTTGTTTCATTTTCTTTCTTTCTTTCTTTATTTTTATTTATTTTTTATTTTTTGTAGAGACACAGTCTCACTTTATTGCCCTCGGTAGAGTGCCATGGCATCACACAGCTCACAGCAACCTCCAACTCCTGGGCTTAGGCAATTCCCTTGCCTCAGCCTCCCGAGTAGCTGGGACTACAGGCGCCCGCCACAATGCCCAGCTATTTTTCTGTTTTGCGGTCCGGCCGAGGCTGGGTTTGAACCCGCCACCTTCGGTATATGGGGCCGGTGCCCTACTTGATGAGCCACAGGCGCCGCCCTGTTTCATTTTCAAATGTGTGTATAGGTTCCAAAGTTCTTCTTTGTATTGATTTCTAATTTTATTTCATTGTGTTCTAAGAATATATTTGATATAATTTAGATTTTTAAAAAATATGTTGAGACTTGATTTGTGGCCTAACGTATTATTTATCCTAGAGAATAGTCAATGTGCTGATAAAGACTTCACGGGTGGCACCTGTGCTGGAGGTGGGGGGTTCAAATCCAGCCCAGGCCAAAAACTGCAAAAAAAAAAAAAAAAGACTGTATATTCACCAGAATGTTCTACAAATGTCTATTAGATCCATTTGGTCCAATATCCAGTTTAAATCCAATGTTTATATTTTGATTTTTTATCTAGATGATTTGTCTAATGCTGAGAGTGGGCTATTAAAGTCCCCACAATTATTGTATTAGCTAGACCTCCCTCTTTAGATCTAGTAATATTCACTTATAAATCTGGGTGTTCCAGTGTTCAATGCAGGTGTATTTAGAATTATTAAATCCTCTTGCTGGATCCTCTTCCTTCCTCATTACAGGAATTCTTGTTCTTTCTTACTTTTCCTGACTTAAATTCTCTTTTATCTGATATAATTATCCTGCTTGCTTTTAGTTTAAGTTCACATAGAGTATCTTTTTCTGTCCCATTTACTTTCAGTTTATATATGACTTTACCAGTAAGGTGGGTGTCTTGCAAGAAGCATATAGTTGGATTTTGTTGTTGTTTGTTTAAATCCATGTAGCCATTTTATATTTTTTAAGTGAAGCATTTAATCTGTTTATGTTGAAGATTATTATGTGAGACTTTTTCATATTGTTAATTGTTTTCTGGTTGCTTTATATGTTCTTTGTTTCTTTTTCCCTTATTCTCTGTCATTGTGGTTTGGTGGGTTTCTATAGGATACCATTAGAGTCCTTTCCCCTTCTTCCTTTGTGTAGTTAGTTGCTTTAAAAGTGAGTTTTAAACTTTCGTGTGTTTTCATGGTGTTGAATGTCATTCTTTTCACATTATAACTCCATTGAGCATTTCTTGAAGAGCTGATGTAGTAGTAACGAATTTGTTCAGCATTTGTTTGTCTGGAAAAGACATTATTTCTCCTACATTTATGAAGGATAATTTTGCCAGATATAGTATTCTTGGCTGAGAGGGTTTTTTTCCTTGAAGCACTTTGAATATATCATCCCATTCTCTTTGGGCCTGCAGAAATCTGCTATTCTTCTGATGAGTTTCTTTGAAAAGGTGACTAGATACTTTTTTCTTGCTATTTTTAGGATCTGCTCTTTATTTTTGATTTTAGACAGCCTAATAGTAATATGCTGTAGAGAAGACTTTTTGTGTTGTATTGGCCTGGGAATTGTTGAGCCTGCTGTAACTTAATATCTAAATCTCTTTCTAGAGATTGGAAAGTTTCTAGGCTTGAGACACTTTTCTGTATTATTTAATTAAACAGGTTTTCTAATTCTTTATTTGTCTCTTCACCCTCAGAAATACTGATAATTCATAAATTCACTTGGATATTGTGATAGTTTTGCTCGTTCTTTTTTATTCTTGTTTTTCTCTTTATTTTCATATGTCTGTATTATTTCCTAAGACCTGCCCTTAGGTTCCAAGATTCTTTCTTCTGTCTGATCTAGTACATTGTTGAAGATTTCAAATGTATTTTGATTTCCATAAATAAATTCTTCAGTTCCAGATTTTCTATTTGGTTATTATTTTTAAATTATCTATCTCTTTGATAAATTTCTCATTTTAATCCTGAATTATTTTTCTGTTTTCTTTGTATTGTTTTTCAGAATTTTTAAATTTTATTTAGCTTCTTTAATATCAATATTTTGAATTATTTTCTAAGATTTTTGAAGATTTCTTTTTAATAAATATCTATTGCTGGAGAATTATTGTGTACCTTTGGAGATGTTATCTTTCTTTGCTCTCTCATGTTTTCTGTATGTTTATTTTGATATTTGTACATATGCTTTAATAGTCTCTTCTTCCTATTTTTGAATTTATGTTCATTGAATAGGACTTTTTTCCTGAAGATGTATCTATGGTATTGTTTGTGTAGAGTACATTGGGTTTGATTCTGAGTGCATGCAGTACTGTAGTCTCTGTATGATTTCTTTGGATATAAACAATGTTAGTGCTATCTGTAATTTTCCTGGTTCATTAGGGTGTAGCTATTAGCAGAGGCTGTAGTAAAGCTGTCCTTGGGACTGGTAAGCCAGGTGGATCCACCCTCAGGCCCCAGTTTTGGTAGTGGTAGGCTGAATGTGTCTATCCTTGTCACCTCTATTGGTGGTTACCAGAGGCCTCCAGGTGGTGGCACTGGAGAAGATGGACTGAGAAGAGAGTGAGGTGGTTTGAGTTCCTGAGAAGGTGGTATGGCATGGCAGTGGTGGGATAATTCTCTGTGTCCTGAATGGTATGCATTGACGTTGGTAGAACTACAGTTGCCTGTGAAGACCAACCTCCAGACTTGCAGATGGTGATTGCAGGTAGGTTCTATATGAGGTGGTAGTGGCTGGGAATTTAGGCCCAACTTTGGCCTCTCAGGAGGAGTGCACAGGTGCCCAACCCAATCCCCCCCCCGACCACAGGCTATCTGTTCTGTCTTTAAGTGGGTGCCAAAGCCAGACTTGTTCTCAAGCCTCAGAGTGGTGAGAGCAGGCACCAGCTATGGTAGTGGGGGAAGGGTCATTCTCAGGAACTAGGTGGAGTGCTCAAATGAGGGGTGACAGAAGCCACACTGATGCCCTGCCACCAGAGCTAGTGGGGCTGTTCTTGGATGCCACAGCCTCAGCTTGCAGGTGGAGAATGTAAATCCTTTTCATTCTTCAGTTTCAGTGGGTCTTGCCCATTCCCCAAATCAGTGGCCTGTGCCTAGTTCACACCCCTGCCTTGGGTTGAGCACACCCAGCACACAACTAAATTCTAGCCAGAATTTGCACCCTGCTCATGTCTGTATCCCTGACCTGGCAGCGCAGTCTCCCTAGCATCAACAGTTACAGCCCACACCTTGCTTACTTCTTAGTCCAGTTGAGGAATCACTCCCAGCTCACTCCCAATCAATTGGGATTACAGCAATAATCCCAATTTCCATAATGTCTCAGTCCTGGTGCCACTGGGCCTGGGACAGCATGCAGTCTGCCAAAGTCTAGCTTTGCAGATGGTACCTTGTTATAGCCACTTAGATCTTAGAAAGGATGTGAGACTAAGGGCAAGATCCTTCCCTGGAGCAGTTCTGGTTCCACAGTCTCCTGCAGTTCCCCATGTTAGTTTCAGGGTTTGGGAGTCTCTCGGGGCTCTCCCATGGCCAGCATTGCATAATTCTATGGTGTGTATGTGAGCTGCTGCAAGTCTCTCAACAACCTTTTTCATCTTTTGGGAAGTCACTCCCAGCCAGGGAGGCTGCCTCTCTTCCTTCTCCTTCCATGCTTTTGGTGTTTCCTGTCACTTCTCTTTTGAATTCTAATGTTCTCTCTTGGGTAATGTATTTGAAGTGTTACTGTCTATCACTATTCTGGCTCTTCTGAGAAGTGGGTGTGAAATGCTTCTAGTCAGCCATCTTGAAGCCCTTCCCAATTATTTGATGATCTTATATCACTATACACACTATACACATATTTTCCCAATGATAATCTCAGCTCTTAAATTATATTTGTGTTTTTTTTTAATTCAGTGTTATTTCCAATAGTAGATTATAAATTGTATGGGGATGGGAACCACAACTAGGTTTTAGTTTTATGGATTTATTTATTTTTGATCATCAATATAGTCGCAGTACTTAGCACATTGCATGGCATACAGTAGGTATTCAATTAGTATTGCTTGGATAGATCGCAAACTTGGAGATTTTCACTTTCTCTTATCCACTTTTCAGAATCTATCTGTTTACAATGCTTCTCTTACTATATCTGTGTTGTCCTTTGTAGCACTCAGAGTGGCCACACCACTCGGGTGACTTAAGCTGCTCTGAGGGTCACGTTACTAAGCTTTCCACCTTCCATCTTCCTCTGGAATTCACTCTTCTCCCTGTTACCAGCATTGTTCCAGTGAGAACACAGAATTTTAATTTTATAGATTCATGATCAAACAAGAAGATTTGTGCTTCTGAATTGGCCACTCTTCAAGTCAAAACCAGAAGCAGTTATTTCTGAGACAAAAGGAAGGGGAATGATCAAAGGCTAGAAATTTTTAGTGTAAATATGGGTTGGTTCATGCATTTGAAAGGCATGACATTCATAATATCAGAGTACAAGATGAAATTGCTAATGTAGAGATTGCAGTACAAGAAGGTAGTAGGCTTTTGGCTTCAAAGACAGGGGGGACCAGTAACTTCATCAATTCTCTCTTGAGGAAAATTAAAAAGAGACACAGAAAAGGAGACATCTCTGAATTGGGTTTTCAAAAAGGCAAGAAATTACAAAATTGAACCTAATTTAGGATTTCCATTATGTAAAAATATTGTGTATATATAAAAGGGAATTGACAAGGCAAAATTGTATTTTTCTTGAAGGAAACAAAATTATAGATGATTTTTTTCTATTTTGTTTTGATTTACATTCATCTTGTAATATGCTGTATACAAACTATTTTTTGAGGAGTCCCAAATCTTCTGTAAAGCTTCCTAGCACAATTTACAGTGTGACGTTACCATGTGTGAAGCTCTCTGTTACATCATTTTAGTTAATCCTAGAATCTTTACCCAGGTTGGAAAGCAGTGGCATCTCCATAGCTCACCGCAACCTCAAACTACTGGGCTGAAGTGGTCCTTCTCCACCAGTCTCCTGAGTCACTAGGAATAAAGACAAGTATCCCTACGCCCAGCTAATTTTTAATTTTTATGTTTTTAGAGACAGGGTCTTGCTATATTGTCTAGGTTGGTCTTGAACTCCTAGCCCCAAGTGATCCTCCCACCTCAGCCTCCTGAGTCACGGGGTTTATAGGCATGAACCACTGTGCCAAGCTAGAAATCATTTTGCACTTTGTCAGGGGTTGACCTGGGGTTTGAACTCTGCTGGATCTGACTCCGAGGGTTACTTTTGGTCCATCCTGCTCTGCCTCTTTTCAGAGTAACTTGATACAATCTTCTGAGAGAAGACTTCCCAAATTTTTGACACTCTTCAAAGTATTTCTTTCTCAGTTGCTTTATTGCAATTAATTAATTATTTCTTTAAAACCTTATTGAATATTTGCAGTATTCCAGTGATTATTTTTGCTTCTGGGTGAATACGGATGGACAAGGTGGACAAGCTAATCTCCGGCTGTTCTGGTAGAAGGGTCTTGCACTGGCGTAGGCTGGTCTCCAACTCCTGAGCTCAAGCAATCCTGTTGGCTTCCTAGAGAGCTAGGATTATGGGTGTGAGCCACTGTGCCTGGCCAATCACTGTGCTTTTTAAGTGTTAATAAATTAAACATATGCACAAAGGTGTTAAATTTCCTTAAGAGGACATGTTTTGCTTCCCAGAAAAGGGGAAATCCCCACATTCTGGGATGTCAGGCTATTTATCTGCTTCCCTTCCTTTTCCTTGGCTGGTGTCTTTCAACTTTTTTCCTGTTTCTCAGACCTTCAACTTTCCAAATGGTGTTTACTGGGAACACAAGAAGAGAACAAAAGGGGGTCCAAACTCACGGCTCTTAATGACAGGTGTGCCTTTATCTCCTGCACTTGCTCTGAACCGTCCTATGGGTATCACACATCACTCCCCTGAACTTTGGCTGCTGCCACAGCCACAGCCCCACACAGACGAGTGGGAGAATTAAACAGGCTTGCTCAGGGGACCACAGAGATAAGAAAAATATTTTCTTAACACATTAAATTTCATGGGATTCTTTTTTTCTGCCCAGAGAAGCATTCTAGGGCTGTTCACTTGCTACTTTCCCCAAGACCCTGAATGGAAATACCGAGGAACCCATCGAATGAATATAGGCACTTTAAGGGCAGGGAGATAGCTTTTATTAAAGAAATAGATTATTCCGTAGTGCCATATTATGCTAAGTAGTCATTTAGTAAATATTATGCAACTTTTAAAATTGTGTAGAAAATACTTTGCAGACTGCGCAGCAAAGACCACAGATATGTTTTATCCTCTGCTGGCGGGCCTTTATTTCTGCAGAAAGGACTTTTACATTCATTTCCGGGTTTATAATTCCAAAAGTGCTTTCAAAAATCAGACTTCGTTGCATAAGCTTTGTGCTTTGACACAAGGTTTATAAAAACACAAACATAAAACAAAATGTGCTTTGATTGGGTATTGATTTGTATTAATTAGAAAAGCAAGAAAATCCTCAGCTGGCCAGGTCAATAAAATTATGATGTAATTGAGGGCAGGGAGGCACTTGGCAGGCATTTCTGGTCCTAAGTATGTCTCTAATAGTACAGACAGGTTCCCATTATGTTGCCATTAGATGTAAGAAGTTGCTAATTTAAAAGCAACCTCCTGGGAGTAGTGTCAGGTTGTCACTAATTAACAATTGATGTCAGGAATATTTGATATCTAGTTACAAGCAAATGTTAATGAGAATGGGTTCTAAGCAGGTGGGAGCTGGAAGTGAAACGGGATGGAGGGGGAGGCACTTTTATGGACATAGTTTTTCATGGAGCTGAACTAAAATGAATGAGAGGAAAATGCAAAAGAGAAAGTGCCCCAGGAAGGCATACTGAGTCTCCTATTCTCACAGCTCCCTCCACCAAGGGATTTATTTATTCAATAAATCTAAGTAGGAAATACGGCAGGAATTTTGGTTAGGAATTTTCTCTGGAACCTATCCTCCTCTTGGTGCTACTGGGTCCCTCTCGTTCCTGAAGTTTATCTTGCTTAAAACCTCTGCTGAGAAGGAGGTGGGGATTTTAACTGATAACTGATTTTAACTGATATGACCAGCCTTTCCTCTCTGGCCAAAACAATTTGTCTTGGTGGAAGAGATAAAAAAGGGCTCATAAATCTGAGACGAGAATAGCTGATCTGCAGAAATAAGATGAGTTAAAACAATTAGATGCTCTTTTAGTTATTGGAACTAAATTAATGAAAAGAGTAGGAGCTAAAGCTGAAAGGACGCTCTGATATAAAGTTGGCACCATGGTATGCTACAAGGTAATAAAAATTTCGAGGGAGCACAGGTTTGGAATATGCAAAGGAGGGTAGTAATTATGAACACCTAACTCTGGTGAGGGTGATGCAATGAGCAAATGATTCCTCAAACCTAGGAGTGACCTCACAACAAACCTCTCTTCTCTTTAGATGGTTAACGTGAGGCTGTATAGAAATCAAAGTAGTCCAACTTGGCCGGGTGCAGTGGCTCACACCTGTAATCCTAGCCCTCTGGGAGGCTGAGGCGGGTGCATTGCCTGAGCTCACAGGTTCGAGACCAGCTTCAGGCAGAGCGAGACTGTGTCCCTAAAAGTAACAGTTGGGCATTGTGGCAGGTGCCTGGAGTCCCAGCCTCTTGGGAGGCTGAGCAAGAGAATCGCTTGAATAAATTGTGGTACATGTATACCATGGAATACTATGCAGCCTTAAAGAAAGATGGAGACTTTACCTCTTTTGTGTTTAATACAGCATTTTTGAAAATAAGTATGGAGAATCCTCAAAGAGTTAAAAATAAACCTTCCATTTCATTCCACAATCCCATTACTAGGTATCCCTACTGAGAAGAAAATAATCATTTTACCATAAGGACATTTGTACTAGAAATTTTTTTCCTTTTAGGTAGATGCCTAGTAATGTGATTGTGGGATCAAATGGAAGGTCTGCTTTTAGCTCTTTGAGGATTCACCATAGTTACTTTCAAAAAGGCTGTATTAGTTTGCAGTCCCACTAACAGTGTGTAAGTGTTCCCTTCTCTCTGCACCTTTCCCTTTTAAATCAGGTTTTTAAATGCGGTTATTATTATTGTTGTTGCTGTTGAGTTGTATGAGAAACTTATTTTAGATATTAACATTTTGATAATTGTATGGTTTGAAAATATTCTCTCTCGTTCTTAGGTTGGTTGTTTTTTCACTCTGTTTATTGCTTTGCTGTGCAAAAGTCTTTAGTTTGACGCAATCCTGTTTGTCCATCTTTTTTTTTTTATGTTTTTCTCTGTGCTATTGGAGTTATATCCAAAAAAACACAACATTGCTCAGACCAATGTCAAATAGCTTTCCCCTCTGTTTCTCCTAGTAGTTTTACAGTTTCAGGTTGTATGTTTAACTTTTTAACTTATTTTGAGTACAGTTTTGCATATGGTGTAAGGTAAGTATCTAATTTCGTTATTTGGTACTTGGGTATTCACTTTTCCCTGCACCATTTAATGAGAGAATACCCTTCTTCATTGTGTGTTCTTGGCAACTTTGCCTAAAATCAACTTTCTATAATGTGTGGATTCATTTCTGGGCTCTCTATTCTGTTTCACTGATCTATAGTCTGCTTTTATGCTGGTACCATACTCATTTGATTATGACTTTGAAGTAATTTTCTTTATTAGGTAATGTGGTGCATTCAGGAGGTTTGTTCTTGCTTAAGATTGCTTTGTCTGGTCTGGGTCATTTTGCG
This sequence comes from Perodicticus potto, assembly GCA_963574655.1. Classification (NCBI taxonomy): domain Eukaryota; kingdom Metazoa; phylum Chordata; class Mammalia; order Primates; family Lorisidae; genus Perodicticus; species Perodicticus potto. The sequence goes on along the minus strand of CAUYRH010033658.1, from coordinate 2,510 downwards.
CCTCCATGTGAATTTCAAGATTTTTTTCTGTTTTGTTTTTGTGGAAAATGTCATTGGAATGTTGATAAAGATTGCGCTGAATCTGTACATCACTTTGGGTAGCATGGACATTTTAGCAGTATTAATTCTTCCTATTCATGAATACAGGATACCCTTCTATTTATTTGTATCTTCTTTAGTTTCTTTTATCAGTATTTTATAGTTTTCAACATATAGCTCTCTTTTACCCCCTTGGTAAAATTAATTTGTATGTATGCTATTATACATATTATATATGACTTATGATATCATAATGACATTATTTTCTTAATTTCTACTTCTGAGAGTTTAACTGTTAGTGTACAGAAGAAATGCAACTGATTTTTGTAGGTTGATGGTGTATTTGGAAGCTTTACTGAATTTATTAGCTCTCATAGTATTTTGATGGAATCTTTAGGGTTTTTTCTATGTAAAACTGTGTCACTTTCAAACAGATAATTTTACTCCTTCCTTTTCAATTTTAATGCCTTTGAGTTTTTACTCCTACCTAATTGCTCTAGGCATGATTTTTAGTACTATGTTGAATAAAAGTGCCAAGTGAGCATCTTTGTCTTGTTCTCCATCTTAACAGAAAAACTTTCAGTTTATTACATTGAGTATGATGTTAAATGTGAGCTTGTCACATGTGATCTTTACTGTTTGGAGGTGCCTCATGTACCATTTTCCTGAATGTTAAGTTGTCTTTCTGTGTTCTCTTGTGTACAGGTTTTTTCTTTGTGTTTGCCATGAGGCTTACATAAAACATATTCTATTTAGTCTATTTTAAGCAGATAAAAATTTAACTTTCATAGCATACAAAAAGTTTACATTTTAATTTAGAACTTCTTTGTTTTTTTTGAGACAGAGTCTCACTGTGTTGCCCTTGGTAGAGTGCTGTGGCATCACAGCTCACAGCAACCTCAAACTCTTGGGCTTAAGCGATTCTCTTGCCTCAGCCTCCCAAGTAGCTGGGACTACAGGTGTCCACTACAATGCTCAGCTATCTTTTGTTGCAGTTGTCATTATTCTTTAGCTGGCCTGGGCTGGTTTCAAACCCACCAGCCTCAGTGTATGTGACTGGCACTGTAACTACTGTGCTATGGGTGCCAAGCCAATTTAGAGCTTCTTTTTTTTTTTGGAGACAGAGGCTCAAGCTCTCACCCTGGATAGAGTGCTGTGGCATCACAGCTCACAGCAGCCTCCCAAGTTGCTGGGACTACAGGTGCCCACCACAACGCCTGGCCATTTTTTGGTTGCAGCCATTGTTGTTTGGCAGGCCCGGGCTGGATTTGAACCTGCCAGCTCAGGTGTACGTGGCTGGGGCCCAAGTTCGTTGAGCCACAGGCGCTGAGCCAATTTAGAGCTTCTTAAAGATGATTATTTTGAATTATTTGTCAGGCAGTTCATAAATTTTATTTCTTTTGTTTGTTTTGTTTTTTTTCTTGTAGAGACAGAGTCTCAGTTTATTGCCCTCAGTAGAGTGCTGTGGCGTCACAGCTCACAGCAACCTCCAACTCCTGGGTTTAGGTGATTCTCTTGCCTCAGCCTCCCGAGTAGCTGGGACTACAGGTGCCCACCACAACGCCAGGCTATTTTTCTGTTTTTGCAGTTCGGCCGAGGCCGGGTTTTAAGCTGCCACCTTTGGTATATGGGGCCGGCACCCTACTCGATGAGCTACAGGTGCCGCCCTAGGATTTTTATTTCTTTGTAGTCGGTTACTGGTGCTTAATTTTTTTCCTCTGGTGGTATTGTATTTCTCTTATTATTCATTATTTTTATGGCCTTGTGTTTGTGTTTGCTCATCTGAAGTAGGCACCTATTTTAGTCTTTACAGATTGGGTTTGGAAGGTAAAGCCTTTCATCAGTCAGCTTACTCAGAGATTATGGGTGGGCTGGCTGGTGAGGTCTCTCAGTGTGGTTGCGGTTAAAGTCCTCGGATGTGCTTGCCTTCTACTTGGGTTAGAATGGTTGTGGTTCTAGCACCTGGGTTTACAAGGGCAATCCTCTCCTGGAGGTTTGCATCTCCTGGAGTGGACCTGGTTCTGGGTCCACTGGGATGGACCTAGAACTGGGTCCACATGGGCAGTCCTGAAGCCTGGTTCTGTGGGTGCCATTCTGCAGCCAGGGTCCACTGCATCCTTGGGAAGATATCTCATTGGGGTATAACCGGGCCCATAAGTATGGCCCTAGAAATTGGACCTGTGGAGGCAGGAAGGGCTGGAGACTGTATCTGTGGAGACTGGTTCTGTTGAGAGTTCGGTTTCACAGAGTCCATGTCTTAGTCTGTTTGTGCTGCAGAAACAAAATATTATACACTGAGTAATTTTTATTTATTTTTTATTTTATTTTATTTTATTTTTTTTGAGACAGAGCCTCAAGCTGTCACCCTGGATAGAGTGCTGTGGCATCACAGCTCACAGCAACCTCCAATTCCTGGGCTCAAGCGAGTCTCCTGCCTCCGCCTCCCAAGTAGCTGGGACTGCAGGCGCCCG
>CAUYRH010033655.1:0-41516 GCA_963574655.1 Perodicticus potto | reverse complement strand
TCTCTCCCCACTTGAAATCTCTCCCTCTACCAGGAGCTTTGGTGTTTTCTGTATTCTTTTCTGTAAATCAATTCTGTCTTACCACGGAGGGGTGGGGTGGGGGGAAATAATGTAATGAAGAATAATAAAATACATATATTTCATTATTATCTAAAAAAAAAAGAATTGCATATTATATTAAAACTCAGTTTTCTCTGCATAAAAACAAAACAACAACAACAAAAAAACAAACAAAAAAAAGAAAATAATGTTATGGTTGGAGGTCACCACAACATGAGGAACTGTGGATTAAAGGGTCGCGGCATTAGAAGGCTTTGGGAAGGTTGAGAACCACAGAGCTCAGCGTCTGAGCGCTGACCCGGGCTGAGTCCACGCCCCTGACTCAGCCCTGCTCCTAGACAGCCGTTGGTGGCACTTACCCCTCTCCAACACTGATGGGTTCTAGTTGCTAATGATACAGTTGAAGAAAAAAAAAAGAAAAATGAAATTCAGTATTTTTAAAAAATAAAATGATGATAATCATATTTCAAATTGTGTCATCATCAGGAGTACAACTTCCCCTGGGCACCTTCAGCCTCTGTAGGGTTCTTCCTATTCTTCCCATAGATAGAATCCCCCCTTTTTATATCAGATTTATATGAGGGTACAAATGCTTAGATCACATTGTTTTCAATTCTAAGGTAAAGTTCAAGTTGTAGTTGGGCCTTTCACCCAGGGGACGTGCTGAACACCCGCCCATTGTGCACATTAGGTGAGATCCCGCCCACCAGGGGGCGTGCTAAACACCCTCCCATTGTGCACGTTAGGTGAGATCTCACCAATCACCCTCCATCCTCCGTCCTCTTCCCCCTTTCCTCTCCATTCTTTCCCCGCCCCCTTGCTAGACTATATTTGTGTTTTTTCCTTTTATGTCAGCGTGTTGTTGCTTAAGTATTGGTTTCATATCAGTATTGAATACATTGAATGCTTTTTTCTCCTTGCAGTTTTTGGCCGGGGCCAGGTTCGAACCCATCACCTCTGGTATATGAGGCTGGTGCCCTGCTCCTTGAGATTTTTTTCTCCATTCTTGAGATACTTTAAGAAGTATGTGTTTCAGCTTCATCCATGCAAAGACGAGAGATGTAAAGTCTCCATCTTTTCTCGTGGCTGAAGAGTACACTCCATGGTCTACATATACCACAGCCTGTTAACCCATCCTGGGTCATGGGCACTTGGGTTGCTTCTGTGATTCTGCAGCTTCTCTCTGCTCTTGGCCTCTCTGGAGACTGGAGGCAGTGGGGTGGCTTCCTGGGGCTCTGGAGCCACCAGTACAGCCGTCAGAGAGTTTTCTCCCATTGGCGCTTTTCCAGTTGGCACACTGGGCATGTACACACTGACAGTGAAGAGGGTTGTGCCACGTGAGCAGGAGGAGCTGGAGGGGTTGCTGCAGCCGCCTGGTGTCTCTTCCTTCTTCCCCTCAGCAGAGTGACAGACCCCAGAGCTACATTCGAAATTGTCAGGCGGCTGCTGAGGAGGAATGCGTCCCCTGCCTGGACCCTGGGTTCTGCTACCTGAGGTCATGATTTCGCCCCGTCTGCCCCTCTGGTTCCCAAGACAACCCACGACTACAGGCTGGCTTGGAATGTTCCAGTGCATGGAGCACACGAAGGTTACCTCCCAGTAGGAAAGACAAAATTTCCCAGGTATTCTGGGGTTGGGGATGAGGTGGGGAAGCGTCCCAGGACTACGGCCCTGTGGTACCTTCAGAAGGAAAGCCTCACTGGTCACTGCCTCCAAAGTGCACCCCCTGAGAGCTGAGCCTGTACACGCTCCCTCCTGAGTTCTGTCCAGTCAGGCTCAGTCTTGCCATCTCCCTCCATCCCTGGGTTTATCTTGCTGTCTGCCACCCCGGGGGAAACTGTGGTTTTTCTCTGGCATCCCAAGGCCCTTTCTCTCACACACCCGGAGGTTATGTCCCATCCCTGATGTTATCATCTGCAGGAAATCAAAACACCACGTGTGCGAACATAAAATTCTGTCATTTATTTGTGCTGCAGACTTCAGGAGGGGGGGGGAAATCACAGCTCTCTTTTCATTAAAAAAAAAAAAAATTTGGCACAATGTTTTAAGCATTGGTGACCTTAAAATCAGCCTGTTATTAAGAGCCAGGAAATGCCTGACCCCAAAGGTCCTCACTGCTATTATAAACTGTGAAAATTATAAAAATGGAAATTAAAAATAAAGTAATTACCTCTTCATGTGTTAAAAAGTTAAGTTGAATGGCCCGTTGCCATGGAGATGATTTCCTGTTTACTGAGCTGGTCTTCCCCAGCAGTTAAAGACCAGTCACCTAGCCAGTGGAGAAACAGGGTTTAGCTTTCCATATCCCATTAGAGTTTGTCATAGTGACTCCAGGCAGCCTATAATTTACCAGTCAGTAAAATTTGGTAAATTGTATTTTCAGATATGTTAGTGGTTTTTAATTTTTAGCACTACTTTATATTTTGAAGCAGGGGAAACCCTATATTTAAAATATCCTAGTTGCCCTTTTAAAACTCTGATACTATCTTTCTGCTGTAGAGGACTCCTCCAGTGAAACACTTTCTCATGTCCTGATCACTTTGAAGGAAGTCTGTATGTGTTACCACTGGTAATATTACTGATAATATCACATTAACAATAGCAAGAACTCAATTTCCCATTCCTGTTAACTATATATCAGTTCTTTGGGTTTTTTTTTTCACCTGCAAGATCCCAGGATTCTAAAATAAACTACTTGGTGCTTGATGATAAATAAAATTATTTGAAAACCAAAGAGTTCTTTGCCTGCATGTAAAAATGAAACCTAATACAAAGATATCTAATGACTCTTAGGAGATGGAACTACGGATTTGAGTAATCAAGTCTTTTGAAGAATAAAGATATGTTGACTCATTCAAAGTTCCAGGCACCATGGAAATATGAAGTGTGCAGATAAAAAAGTAAGGAAATTGTATACTTTCTCTTGAACATTTAGCTGAGAGGAGGGTAGCCTAAAGTGGTTTGACCAAAACCTCAAAGTGCTAATGTTATGTAGCTGGTCGCAAACGGCAGCTCTGAGAACAAGGCCCTTCATGATGCTTGATCTTCTTTCTTCATGAACTTGCCTACACCTCTGAGGACCCCCAAAGCTTCCCCGTTTGACCCACCTGCTTTCCCGTCCTCCTCCTCCCTGCCCTCTCTGTCCTCGCCTCCCTGTCTACCTCCCCACCTCCAACAGACTCCCCTGTGCCACACCCGTGGCTACAGTAAACACAGACCCTGCAGGCGCAAAGTGTGGGTGACACAGTGATTCAGAACTGGGCATACAGTCAAATAATGAAAGTGTTGCATTTTTAAAGAGTTGTTATTAGCAATAGATATGAGTTTAATATTAAAAATGGAAATAATGGAGAGTAATTTTAAAGTACTATTGATTTGCGTCCATTATGGTAGAGGCCCTAGAATTAATTTGTATAATTGTTTAATTCTTTCTCCTTAGATGACAGTGTCTTGAAGGCAGTAATCCTTGTATTGACTCCTGTGTCTTTCACACTATTTCTTTTTTTTTGGCAGTTTCTGGCCTGGGCTGGGTTTGAACCTGCCACCTCTGGCATATGGGGCTGGCGCCCTACTCCTTCGAGCCATCGGCGCTGCCCGTCTTTCACACTATTTACCAAGGGTCTTGGGCAGAATAGAAAGTAGATATTGCTGAATAAAAGAATGTACAGTACAGGATTTAAGCAAGATGAATTGATACACTGACTTCCCTGCATTGAATTCTCTTTGTATTAAGACTCCTTAGCACTAACATACAAGTTTATAATGTGCACTTTCGTGGGATGTCCTGGGCTTTTATGGTGGGTGAAAAATGAGGGTGTGATGCCCCCTAGTAATTAGAATTAGGATTCCCCATGTTATTCATTACTGCACAACTTCTTCCACCTCTATTTGTTTTGATTCTTGGCGTTGGCCTCAGCCAAAAGTTTTGGAATGCTTTTATTTTAACAATTCATCTGTCTTCAGCAAGTTCCATAAAAAGTATTGCAAAGTAGCAAGTTTCTGCCTTCTGAAAGAGAAAGAAGCTGGAAGATTTCCATTGTGTTGCTCTGAAAAAGGAAGTGATGCACAGAATGCTTCTCTGCCTGATGTGTGCCACGAAGTGATAGGGGGTGTTAACAGAAAGGTCAGACGTGTCTGCATCTAAAGAGATGGATCACACTAGCAGGGATGTTTCAAGAAAGCTCATTTTCCCCATCTCCTAAATGCTAAATGGTCCAACACTTCTATTCTGAAGGAAAAAAATGATAAATGCATGTGTGAGGTTTTTTTTTTTTCTTTTCCATAGCTAGTTTGACTTTAGTCATCCATTCTGATTCACACATAAACTCTGGGGCAACCGTGGGATGCATTCAATGTGCTAAGTATTGAGTTTAATCTGACATACAGAATCTTCTAATGGTGCAATTTTGGGCAGGTTCATCAGGCTTGAGGTTTATAGAGAGAGGAGAGGAAGCCAGGCTGATGTGAAATCAGCAACTAGGGTGGCATCCTGTGTGTCCAAGTGATAAGACCTGTACAGAGAGAAATGAACACTGCAACTGACAGCACCTCCACCATTTCATTAGAGGAAAGTTGTCCTTGTCACCGGGATTGTCACCACTGTCATTATCAAACCCTCAGAGAGTTCCTGCTTTGGTACTTTCTTACCCCAGGCAAGGAATCTATGGAAAACACCCTGTAAGTTGGCTCAAGCTTCCCCCCAGGATTTCTCAGTGTGCCTGACCCTTGCTTCTCTCTGTCACCCCCCCACCAAGTTCCTCTCTCTCCCCAGCCAATGGCTTGTCACAGGACTGTCTGACAGACAAGGGGAGCCATGAATATGTGCCATTTAAAATTTCCTTTAAAGAAAGAAAAAGAAACAAGTGATACTAATTTTCATAAGCTACTTTTATTTAAACCAATAGATGCAAAAACATTCTAATTTCGACATGTAACCAATAGAAAACTAAGGAGCTATTTTAAATTCTTTTCTTCTGTACTAAACTTTCACTATCCAGGATGTCCTTTGCACTTAGAGCACATCCCAGTTTGGGCTGAGCTCCACGACAGCAGGTGCTCACCGCCCCACGTCGGACAGCCCAGGTGTAACTGCGCCAAGTGCCATCTTCTGGGTGATGAAAACACTGTCTTTAGGAGCTCCGCTAGCTTTTTTGAAATCACGGTTCCTGCTCCTTGGAAGTCTCCAGAGACCCAAGTACTGAGGCTCTGAGCTGCGCCTCTCTCACCAGGTCCGCCTCTAGAGGGCAGCGCGGAAAGCCGTCTCTGTTGGTCCTCTAGCACCTGTTGACATAACGGAGAGGACTTTGCCAAAAGGCTTCTGAAAGAACTTAAGAAAAAATGCCAGTAAAGCACCATTACAGGTTCTCTGCAAGTATCACAGCTCCAGGCGGCTTTTATACGTTGCCTTCATCAGGACACAGGCCCATGAACTTGCCCTGCAGGCAACTGTGACGTGTGGAGATCCCCTCCAGCGGCAGGGCTGGTGGGTGTTCAGGCATCACGTCCTCCTTGACCGTGATGGGTCAAGTTGGTGGGACCAGTCCAATCAGACTGGAGGAAGTTTGTGTTTTTTGTTTGTTTGTTTTTGTTTTTGTCGGTTGCCCTGGGTAGAGTGCCATGGAGTCATCATAGCTCACAGAAACTTCAAATTCCTGGTTCAAGCCATCCTCTGTCCTCAGCCTTCTGATTAGCTGAGACTACAGGCACCTGCCACCACACCTGGGTAACTTTTTTTATTTTTAGTAGAGATGGGGTCTCTTAATCTTGCTCAGGCTGGTCTCCAACTCCTGACCTCAAACAATCCTGCCACCCCACCCTCCCAGAGTGTTATGAACATAGGTGTGAGCCACTGGCTCTGCTGCCTGATGAAAGTTTGGCGGCAAGAAATTTCCTCTCATAAAAGTGAGGATGGAAAGAGTCCCTTTCTCTGGACACTGTGGTGTGTGGACATGAAGTCAGAAATGCCTCTAGTCATTTCTGTGACTATGAGGGCAGTGGTGTGGGATGAAGCCAGCAGATGGGCACAACAGTCCAGGTGAGTTGTAGAGAAAACGAGCTGGAACGGCTGGGTTAAACTGACTCTGCAGTCTGTCTGTCTGAATTTCCAGTTACTTATTCAATAAATGTACTATTGTCTGAGTGGTCTGTGCAATGGTCTGTGACTTGTAGTAGGCCTCTCCCAATGGAAACAGACATTGACACAAACTGAGTTCCAGAAACTTCCCTGCATAATCTCCAGCTCCTGATAGCAAGTGAGCAAGTGAAACGTCTTGGGATTATTTGTGTGCAAATATATGCATTTATTTAGGGAGAGAGGCTAAGATCCTATGCTTCTTAAGTTAGGATTGATGTGTTGGGTACATATGAAACTAGGCAGCCTACAGTAGGTAAAACAGAGCATCTCCTTACTTCCTCTAGGACCAAACACAGATTCAGTTGAGTATTTAATTAGAAATAGTCTAAAAAATTGAGAGATCCCAGCACCCAACTATTAGAAATGGAGGGAAGAGCAACGCTGAAACAATAATCTCTGGGAACATTTCTATCTAAAGGACTTTCCCTGGCCCCTTGGTGCAGGCAAGGTGCCCACTTGCATTCTGCAGGTGATCAGCTCAGCTGAGCTCAGCAGAAGGATGATGGACAAATCCAGTCTGCCTTGCAGTAGTTCACTGGGACACAGGCCCTAAGCTTCCTTCCCTGCCTGCTGCTTCTAAAACCTTGCATCCATAATTAGGGACTGTAGTGCGCAGAACAAACTGGGACGGAAAAGCAATCTGGCCCTGACCTTGTGAGAGTGGTTCTCTCTCCCACAGACTCAGCCAGCCTGACAGAAGTTGGCCCACTGAGGTTCTGCTCATCACTGAAATATTCCTTTCTTGCTTGTCCTATGAGGCTTCTTTCCTTCATGTGATCTGCAAGGCCCCAGCTCTAACCTCACCTTCTCACTGTGGTTAGAGACCTGCATGCTTGCATTCTATTAGACCGTCTAAACCAACCATTACGAATCAATGCCAGTCTCTTCTTTGTCAATATTGCCTGTTTCCAAAATTTCAATTTAACCAAATCTCTAGCCTTTGGCATCTTCCTTTTCTAGCAGCTTGTGTGAGAAAGACAGTTCATCATAGAGGCTATGAGTTTGGGGGTCTAGGACTCACTCCTTGCCTTTGAATTCTGCCTCTGCCACTTACTAGGAAGGTGTTTCTGGGAAATTAGCCTAGTTAGTTTCCTAACTTAACCCACAGGGATAGTATTGCTGACACTATGGGAATCAAAGTAGTTGATCCATATAAAATATTTAAAACATTAAGTGCATTCCATGTTAAAACATAATCTGTCATGTAACAAGTGCTCCGTCCATGTGGTTGCTATGAAGGCCATAAAGAACTTAACATATTGCGTCTCATATCGTAACATCTCAGCTAACATCTGTTAGCTGCCATTTTACTATTATTATTATTTTACTATACTATTTATTATACTATTCACTATTTTACTATACTATTACTATATAATTACTATAATTATATGATATTACTATTATTATTATTACTTTATTGTACAAAGGTGCACAAAGATTTTTTTCCTAATAAACTTATAATATTCTACAACTTTTCAATGGTGGTGTGGTATTACACTGAATTAATGTACTATCATTTATTTCATAACTCCTTATTATTGAACATTTATGGAATTTATAATGTTTGGCCCTTCTGGACCCAGCACCTTCTGCATATCATCAGTAGCTGTGGACCCAGCACCTTCTACATATCATCTTCATAAGAGGCTGGGTGATCAATTGCGCCTGCCCTCCTTGAACAAGAACTTGGTAGGCACTAAGCCTACTAGGGGTAATGGAGTGAGCTTAGAGGCTTAGAAGTCTTGAAAGAATTCGAATAACTTTATATTTCATTTCAAAGTGCTTTTTATTTTATTTTCCAGGCATGTCCAATGTTTGCAAAGCTATATATATTATAAAACAATTCACTATTGGTGTTATGAAAATAGTTTTCCCAAGGAGCTTCAAATACTCACCAGCAACGCAAAGTGAACAAACAAAAAGACCCAGAGATTGACCTAAAAGTGAGCCCTCATTTGGGGGCAGAAATGTCTCTGTGGTTGAACTGGACAGAGCGAATAATACCCTAGTGTATTAAACCATTTGAGGGGGGAGTGGGACATTTTTTTCCAAGATATTTTCTTCCAAGATTTTTTTGAAGGGATCCTCTTATTTTAAGAGCACTTTATCACATGAGACAAGAATGAATGAGACATGTTCTGCTTTCCTGGAACAATCTGTAAATTCACAGTGAGGGATAAGCTGACCCAGTGGTGTTTGGGGCTAGACAAATGTTCCAATTGTTATTTTCCAATGTTTGGGTTTTTCTAAACCAAAAACATGTTTTACTGTAGGTTTATTCCTTCTGGATTTTAACAAGTCATGTGTATTTGGAGGGAAATTGAACCCATATGTTTCAAATCTATTCACACTTAAATCATTAACGTACTGTTTTGTATGAGGATTTGTGTGAGCAGGAAAACTTCTAAGCATCTTTAGAACTCTGTTTGTCATCCTGCACAAGTCCTCATTCTATAAAGAGGCCACATGTGCCCACAGGCCTTATGGCCTGACCTATAAAGTCATAGGCCAGGTCCCTGAGACAATTCTAATTTAATAGGTTGGTACCACATGATTTCCCAATTTCAAGAAAGGAAATAGGCTTAAAAATGTGCTACAAAAAAAAAAAAAAGAAAGAAAGAAAGAAAGAAAGAAAGAAAGAAAGAAAGAAAGAAAGAAAGAAAGAAAGAAAGAAAGAAAAGAAAAGACTCTTATAAACAACTCTAAAAACAACTTGTTTTTCTAATATTGGGATGAAATAATAGTAAGTGAAATAAGAATTAAAATATACCCTATAGACATAAAATAGAAGGATAATTGAAAGCTTGAGATATAGTGCTTAGGATTATTGGCAGTACAGAAAGACAGGAAGAGAAAGAAATCCTACCAAGTGGACCCCATGATGCATCAGCCTAAAGAGCTTGTTCTCTAAACACGTGCTGTCATAGTTTTACGAATCACGACTGTAGGAGGAGGAAACCAGGGCAGATTATTATACCACACTGATGGTGCTTTTTGCAGGGCTGACGCAGAAACTAATAATAATTGTTCAGCTAAGATGCCTTGCAAAGACTTGCCAGAGCTTCCCATTGGAACATACTGGATGTAAATAATAGAAGTCTGTGACATTGACCATGGCAAGGAAAAGAAGGTCTGTCTCAGGAATGAAGTCATATTTTGAATCGCACAGTTATAAATTGTTTCTTCAAGCAAGACTACGTCCAGTTATTATTTTAACATACCATAATATAAAAATTAAAATTAACTCTAATGGTTGCAGACTTTATACCCAGAGAATTTTATAAAAGCTGTGGGTCTGACAAGTCACATACAAGGAGCTGAAAGTGACTTATGGCCAGACTGACCAAAAAATATTAGGCAGAACCTAGAATGACTTTTCTCACACAGATACTTTTTTTCTGATTATCAGCAAGACATTGAGTGCTAAACACATGTGAGTGAGGGGTAAGTCAGAGGTTAATACATGTGAGTGCCCATGTATCCTGCTGGCATTTCCTGACAATACCAGAAACCACATTTCAACTCAGTGCATCCTGGTCAACACCCAATGTGCTAAAGTAGCATCTTTGCTCTCCTAGACACAGTCAGGTAGAGAAGCAAGCTCTGACATCTGATGGGTAATGACCACAAGGCAGCCCAGACTGGCCACTTCATAGACAACTAGCTTTTGAAATTATCCTTTGTGAGAGGGAAAATGAACACATACTGAATGTCTTCTCCATCAAGGATGTGATGCAGATTAATGAAGTCCTTAATCTATCTAAAGAGCCTGGACTGACGTTTCGAAACTTGCCTTTTTCACATCCCAAAGTTATACAAAGATTTTTTACTAATAAACTTATAATATTCTACAACTTTTCAATGGTGGTGTGATATTACACTGAATTAATGTACCATAATTTATTTAGTAATCCCTTATTATTGAACATTGATAGAATTTATAATGTTTTGCCCTTCTAGATAGTATAGAAATAGACTCCCTTTTAAATAAGTGTTTGTCCACCTCTATAACGATTTTATCAAACTTTATTGCTAGAGACAAATTTCTGGTACAATCCAAAATTTTGATTCATAGATAAAAGTCTTTCTTTGATATATAGAATAAATTCATAGTGATTATATCCACTTCCTCACATTACACATTGGGCTGATGATGCATTACTATTACTACCAATTACTATTAACTATTATATAAATTTTGTTAATTTGTGGCCTTATTTTTACTGTAATTGCCAGAGTTTTATCTAATTCATTGGCTCTTTTCATTTGTTTTTTAAACACAAACCATGAACTCAGATTTATTGATTGTAATACTGTTCATTTCTTGCATTTGTGTTTTTATTTGTATTTCTTTCTTTTTTTTTTTTTTAGAGACAGAATCTCACTTTGTCGCCCTTAGTAAAGTGCCATGGCATCACAGCTCACAGCAATCTCCAGCTCTTAGGCTTAGGCAATTCTCTTGCCTCAGCCTCCCAAGTAGTAGCTGGGACTACAGGCGCCTGCCACAATGCCCAGCTATTTTTTGTTGCTGTTTGACTGGGGCCGGGTTTGAACCTGCCACCCTTGTGTATGTGGGGCCGGCACCTTAGTCACTGAGCCACAGGTGCCACCCTTTTTATTTTGTACTTCTAAAGTTGCTTTTTCTTTAATTAAAAAAAAAAACTTCCTAACAAATGGACTCCTTTATTTTTTAAAAAAATTCTCGTTTAATGTTGGAAATAGCTGACATTATGACTATACCTTTAACCACATCTGATAGGTTTTGATATGTAATATTTTCATTGTGGTTCCATTAGCTATTTAAGTTGATAAATTAAAAGAGTAATTCTAATGTACAGGCATTCAGAGGGTTTGGTTTTGTTTTAAACTTTCATTACTACTTTCTGATATTTTTTTTATGGTCTGAGAACTGGGTCTCAGTTCTCATTTCAATTCTTAGAAATTTATTAACATTTAGGGTAGCAATTTTCAACCTGTTATTGTTACTGCTTAACCAATCAACCACTTTTAACAAATTAAATTAAAATTTAGTTATTACTATAATATCTAAAAAGATAAAAACCATAACATTTCTAGTTGAATACAGATCCCTTGGTTCTGACAAGGGCACCCCCATGTAGCTCTGTGAAACCTTATGCTTTTCAGCACGTGATCAATAGATGTGTTCAATGAATCTTTGAAAAGAAAGCAAATTATCTTTTCACACAGATTAATATATTATTGTTAATTTGAAGTTGTCAATAATAATTCAAATACTCTACATCCTTATTTAATTTTTGTCCATAGATATGTCTTGCCAAGAATAACAGAAAATAGCCTGGTATCTGTTTGCATTTCTCCTCAACCTGTGGATTTAGCACACTTTTATGTCTCCGTAACATTCTCTTCTCAATTTTTGCCAGCAGGTTTATCAGTTAGGTGAGCATTCAGGTGCCAATAACAGAACATGCCATGAACAACAGTTTAAAACAACTTCTCAAACTGTAATGTGGATAGGAATCCCCTAGGGCTTGTAAGTGAAAATTTCTACTCAGTGATCTAGGGTGGTGTTCTGGTATTCTGCATTTCTAGAAAATTCCCAGATGATTCTAATGCTGCACAGAAAGGGTTTGAAAAAGCAACCTCAGCTATCTAGTGATGTCTTCAGGAACCCAGGCCTCTTCTCTTTCCATTCCTCCATCCTTACCTTATTATATTTCACTTTCACGCTTTCACTTCCAGGTCAAAAGATGGCTGCCACAGCCTAGGTCCATGTTTAAGGCAGAGGTTGCAGAGAAAATCCATTACCAGCCACAGCTGTCCCCTTTTATATGGAAAGCAAGTGCTTTCCCAGAAAGCTCCATGGCACACTTTAGCTCAGGTATTAGAAAAATGGAATCATAGTTATCCCATACTCCAAGAGAGGAGTGACACAGGATTATAATGATTGGCTTAGCATAATCATGATTTATTTATTGCCCAGGGCTAGGCATATTAACACCCTGAACAAAATCAAGGTATTGTTAGTAAGAAAGAAGAGGAGAATAGATTTTGTAGGAAACAACTGATAATAATGAAGTAAGAATAATTCAGCATTTTAAAGCAATATCATTATTAATTTTTAATATTACATAGTTTCTTTGTAAAGAATACTTTGTCATTTGCCTTCAGTTTTATAATTATAATTGCAACCATTGTTTACACTGAAATCCTTTCCAATTAAAAAAAAATCCTCAGATCTTGTAGATCACAATTTTCTTATTCTTGAATTCTTTGCTATGATTTACCATTTACGAGTTCAATCATATTATAAAAATGCCTTTCAGGAAGAACACATGATTCTTGCATATGTAGCACAACTTAGCTGGGTATAAAATTCTGAACTATCAAGTTTTACTCTTAAATTTTGAACACATTGTTTATTTCTGTTTTTTAAGTTGTAAAGAAGGGATTTAACCACTCTTATTCTTAGTGGATAAACTGTGCAAGACAGGTGTGTTTTTTTTTTCTTTTCCTGACTGGAATGATCCTTTATTTTTGTAATGTGATCTGAAAATGTCTTCTGGATGAGTTAATTTGTGGATTAGTTTTCAATAATTGAGCCATGAATCAAATAAGACCATTCAATTTGCATATCTAGGTCTGTCTTCAAATATTAAAAAAAACTTATACCTTTGATTATTAGAAATGTTTTCCTCAAAAATATAAATGAAATGTCATAATGTTTTGATATATCCCTTGATATTTGTTTTATTTTATTTTATTTATTTTTATTTTCCTAGAAACTTCGGAAGAATTTCTCACATTTATCCTCTCTATAGTATTGATTAGGTTTTCTGTGTTACTGATTTTTTACCATTTCTGATGAAGATTTGATTCTATCATTACATTTTAGTTTTATATGTGCTAAGCACTGCTGTAGGTACTTTACTCCTCATAATAAATCAAGGAAGTAGGTGCTATTTTAATCTCCACTTTACAGCCAGACATGGTAGTGCACACTTCTAATCCCAGCCACTTGGGAGCCTAAGACAGGAGGATCACTTGAGTCCAAAAGTTCTAGACTATTGCACTCTATGTCCATCAGGTTTCTGCACTAAGTTTGGCACCAGTATGGTGACCTCCCAGGAGCCAGGGCCACTAGGTTGCCTAAGGAGGGGTGAACCAGTCCATGTTAGAAATGAAGCAGGTCAAAAGTCCCTGCTGATCAATAGTAGAATTGTGCCTGTGAATAGCCACTGCATTTCCAGCCTGGGCAACATAGTGAGACCCCATCTCTAAAAAAGAAAAAAAATTACTCACTTTACAGATAAGGAAACCAAGACTCAGTAAGGTTAAATGACCTGCTCAAGGTTGCAAAGCTAAGAAGACACAGAACCCGGTTTTAAAGGATTTGGTTCTCAAGTTCTCAGTACCCATTATAAACTACACTTTTAATTTCTCTCTCCCAACCATCTCTCTCTTTCTTACACACACACACACACACACACACACCTCTCCATAGCTAGCAGTATAATCAGACCTCGGTTTTTAACTGGTGCTTGGGATCCTTTCCATAACAAGATTAAGTACATAACAGATCCTGACCCAGAGCCATTGGACAACTGGCGGGTGTCCTGCAGTTGTCTCTGCTCCTTCCTCATCCCTCATGTAAACAGATTTATGAAAGAAAACACTTTGCAGCACTTGCAACTTCTTTCACTTCCTCTTAGGGTGGAGGTGCCCTACCCCAGCCTCATCTTGTGAGTTCAACTCTGGGCTGCTGACACCTGGGGAGCATTCTGTGGTTTTGGTAGCCTGAAGAAATCAGTCCCCTAGATTCCTTGATCTATCCTAGTAATGACATCTAGGAGCATCATCCCTACCTGCTTCCTGATTTCTGCTCTTACTCTGTTTTCTCTTTCTTACTATGCTGTGGTAGTGGTGTGCATACAACTTGAAATCATTGTATTAATACCAACTTTACCAAATGTCCAGGAAGTCATCCTGAGATGTTTCTAGAGACTTTCTCCAAATATCTCTTTTATTATTCCATGGTTATATTGCTTATATTCCACATGTTGATACTGGTTTCCTATCTACTCATCTTGGAAAAAATGAGATTGCTCAAGACTCAATGTTTTCTAGCAGACAGGGTTTTTGACTTGCCTTGGGCCTTGTTTGTTCATCTAGATATTCATTTAGAAAACACCCTTTGGTTTACAGTTGGAGGGGAAATTGAGGTGCATAACTTTTAGCCTAATTGCAAGTGGCTGGCCCACATCCCACTGGTGTGATTGTCCCCTACTTCGATATTCTCTTATACCTGTTACTAGCTCCTTATCCTGATAAATTAACTTTACAATGCCTCTTTTCTTTCACCTCTAATTCTTTTTGTTGGGCTTTAAACTCCCACCATGCAACACTACCACCAGGCCTCCCTTCCTTCTTCTCTTCTCTCTTCCTTCCATGGGCACTTCCTGCCATGTTTTCCTAAGGGTTCAACTCTCCAAATGAATGAGGAAGGGAAATTACTGATGGGGCAAGGGGTTATAAGAAGTGACAGTCCTATGAACCGAAAAGAAGTCTCCATACAATTGCATGGTGGCCACACTAGCCTTTGCTTGGAATTGACCTTGCATCTCTGAACCTGGTACAGCACTGAGAAAGTTACTACTGAGATATCTCCCTACCTCATCCACAACAGTGTGTTAAATTCTGTTTCAGAAAAGCACATACAGGTCAACAATTTTCATTTTATTTCCATTCTGTATACCTTATATTTGGTGAAACTTCTTCCAAGATTCTAGCAAAACATTGGCTGTCAGTTTTAGTTTTATTCAAATGTTCATTCTTTTTCTGCTTTTATGGTTTTTTGAATAGTAATCTGGGAGAGATTGTGTCAGGATCTATTAACCAAATGACTATAAAGCTGAAATCTACTCCTGCTTTTTTCTTTAAGTACTACCTTTTTTGCAGCTCTTATTAGTTAGTAAAGTCATATTTCATCATGTTGGCAAGAAAATTTTGATTATTTCCTTTATAGTAGGCCATCTAAAAATCTTTATCAAATGGCACAGAGCTACTTGTTGAAACTCCTTATTTTCTTGGCTCTAGGAAACTCTGCTCAGTTCTTTTTGGAAGTTAGTCTGGTCCAACTTAAACTGTAAGATCCAGAAACATGTTTAACATCAGCATTCTTAGTTCATATCCCATTTCAGAATTGCTATTTATGTCTTCTTTACACTTCACATGAATTTGGATGAACATTATTCCAAGTGGTCGATCCACATCCCTTGTGTGGACTGGTTTCCATAGAGCTGTGAACTACACTGCTTACACGACAGAAAGTGACAACCCGCTCTCACATTCTTGTTCTTCTGAAAATTACTTTCAGAGATTATGAAAGATCTGATGCTAAAGATAAGAAGACTTATAGTTAAAGGAAGTATGTTGAACACAATCCACTTCCTTAAAAATGCAATAATGTGAAAGTAAAAGAAAAAAAAATAAGGATTTCCCATAAGGACAAATGACCAGGTAAAAAAGAGGGTTCTCTGGGATGTGGGAAAACAGGCAAAGCTAAGGATGGAAATGCCTGTTGGAATTAGGTGGTCAAAGTCTATCTAACTATTAAATGTTGAAGTGACAAATATGCTATTAACACTCAGCTCCCAGAACATTGGTATCAGACATACATATCCTACAGGAGAAAAATGTTCTCCCTTTGGAATCTGAGCATTCCCCGACCACCTAAAATACCCTTGGGTATTAATAATGTGGGCTCCCAGATCACTGTGTTTTGTTTTCCAAAAGTGAGAAGTACCAACCAGGTTCAGAGCTACCTTTACGCCTTTGATGCCTCTTTCTTAGACATAAGCAGACAGCCAAGGATCACCAAGTATCTGAAGCAAACAAGAAAAACAGAGACCAACATTCAAGAATAGCAAAAACAATCAACTTAGATGAAACAGAAGTGATTCAGTGAGTTTAAAAAAAAGGAACTATCAATATTCTCAGAGAAATTAGAGAAGATATATATGGTCCTTAAAACACAATGAAAGAATATTTTTCTTTAAAAATAATATTCTAAGAAAAAACTATTATAGTTTAAAAAATACCAAAAAAATGAAAAACGCAAATAAAAATGCTGGACTAAAAAGCTGAAAAATATCTTCAGAGGTACACTGGAAGAAGAAAAAGATAAATAAGAAAAAAAAGAAAGAGAGGAAACTTAGTGGATCAGTCAAGGATGGCCAGTATTGAAAAAGCAGAAGTTCTAGAACATAGACTAGAGAAATGGAGGGAAAGTGTGGGGATGAATAATGGTAAGGACACAGGAAAAATGAAATAAAAATCAAGGTAATTATCAGTTCCAAGGAGAATATAAAGTTGTTGCAAAAAAGTTATATTTTGCACATGACTCAGTTAGAAATAGTATCTACATAGTAATGATTATGTAATCACTGATTCCATGGGACATGCATGGGGGTAGGGGACAGTGATCCTTACCTTCTATAATGGGGGCCTCAAAAAATGCCTAAACTGAAAAATTAAGAAGTATGTGATTTGGAAATATGGAGATAAATACTTAAAAATATGACAATGCTAATGTCTCAGAAATGGGGAAAGGGGAGCGTGGAAATAATGCAGCTGTTTTTTGTTTGTTTTATTTTGTTAACAAACCTTGAAAACCTGCTTGATTATTAAAATGCTGTCAAAGTAGAATCTTAATTTTTTAACAAACACTTAAACAATCTATACAAACAGAATCATAAAAGGGGAGTCATATATAGATATATATGTATATAGGGTGGTCTCAAAATATTGCGCACGAACTTTATGACCACCCTGTATGTGTGAATGTGTGTGTGTGTATACATAAATACTACACAAACAGGAAAAATAAATTGTAAAGCATTAGTCAAAGAAAGATGAATGCATAAGGGAAACCAGAGAAAGAGACACCCCTCACCTTTACCCCATGCCCTCAAATCATGCTGTGGTTGGAGTAGCAATGGATAATATGGAACATGTGAAAACTGAAATGCAGGAGGGGCTCCCAGATGAATCTGGAGGTCAGGTTCTGTTAAGAGAGGGGACTCCAAGAACTCTGAGGGATCTTTGCATTATGTGAGTTGGTAAAAAACAACAACAAAACAAAACAAATTGGGCCTCCAATAATGCATGATATGAACTATGTTTTCTGAGTGAGGAAAAGAGAAAGGGTAGATGTCAGTTAGGGACAGGCTTCATTCAAGGACTATTAGGGGAAGGGGTAGTGTTCATGCCCCACTGCCCAGTCTGAGTCAATGCTGCATGTCCCACTGTCTTTTTTGCTACTAGCGCCACCACCACCCCTGCCACTGTTGGCTCTTCTCTCATTCTGGAGCTAGCAGAACCTGCTGCTATCCCTCATCTGATAATAAAGTCAGTAACTATTCTGACAGAGTGTGGGAAAATCCCCTTTCTCTCAGTTTCAATACAGTCAAGATTAGTGTTTCGAGAGTTTATACTGAGAAAGAACAATGAAAAGAACAAAACAAACTTATGAAAGTATAAAGACTTCTTCTTCCCTCAACACCCAGGCATCTTTAACTATCTGGTCACAGATTGACATGGGTTGACACCCTTTGTAAATAATTTTCAATTCTTTTTAGTATCTCTGAGCCTATCTCAGAATCTCTGTCCAGATCCCACAGGTACTGAAATGATAAGATAGAGTATTGTGAAATTATATACTAGGAATAAAGTTGCTGGAAACCAAATTAAAATGAAAAATAGAAGAATAAAAATACAGAAATAAATGCTTTTTTAAGAGAGATCTGATTTCTGAATTTTGAAAAGAAAACAGTATAAATAATACTTGTTAAAGTTCTTTTATTTTTATCTTAAACTATGAGGGGAGTACTTTTCCTATTTATATCTTTCTTCAACTCCAGTAGAAGGGTAGTTCATGAGAAAAAAGCAGACATTTAGTAGGTACCTCTTGTTGACAAAAGACACGATCAAAGTCAAGAGATGTATACCTGCTCATAGCACCCGCATAGAAAGAAAGGCCACCTTGCTAAATACTCTCTTTGTAATGATAAAGTCTGTATTATTTCCTCATAGCAGAGTTTCTTGTTTCCCTTCACTGTAGATATGACTGAGACTTTCATTACACCAGGGAAAAGAATGGAGTAATTTTTAGTTGACCCTGAAAATGTCATCTGTGTAGATTATTCATAAAGACACAAGGTTTGCCTTTTCAACTATCTGAAAAGACATAGACATTAAAAGGTTGGTTCAAAATAAGATGAAATTGTGCTGATCATAATAAAAAACAATGTCATTTTATGGGAGTAGACCTTATTGCATATGAATTTCTGGTGAAATTCCAGAGAAAATAGCATTTTATCCACCTTTATTTGAATTATTTATGCTTGTTCTCTCCATCATCATAGGAATATTTTTGTTAGTTACATTTTCTAAAAATGCTCAGAGATGTCACCACGATGGCTACCTTGAGGAGTCCAATGCCTATCTCCTCAAAGAAGGACCAAAATAACAAATAAATAACTGTACTTTGGGTGTCTAAGAGAGAACACTGAAATTCAGCAAAGAAATGATAAAACCCTCTGAAGCTTTGAAACCAGGGTTAGCAGAATAGAGGACGTACCAAAGAGCCAAGCAGGGATATTCCTGGAGACAGAAGTGACTCCTCATTTTAAGAAAAAAATAAATGAGAGATCCCCAGATATCTCACTTACCACGACTGTTGCCTGCTATCCTAGCTATGAGAGAGCCCCCACAGCTTTCATAAGCCTTGAGATCTTTAGAAGGAGCTTTCTGGAGTAAACACAGCTGTGTTCTTCCAGAAAAAGGACCTCAGACTGTGCACCCTAAACCCCAGTCTCCAGAACCCAAGCTGCTATGCCATGGTATAACATTGAAAGTAGAGTTACTGTTAGAGTGCATCCTGCTCTGGGGCTCAAAAGCTCTTGCATATCTCTGGGTCCCTGACATCATCTCAGCATGCCTACACAAAAGGAAGCAATGCCATGACTCTAGCTAGATCCGGCAATACAGCCTTTACTCTGACACCTGAGCCCATACAATGCCCTACAACCCAAGCATAGCAGTTGGCCATCTCTAAGACCAGAGGAGACAACATGCACATTCCCCAGGGCTTGAGATGCCTTGACAGACAGAACTGCTGCATGCATGAGGCTAAAAACTAGACCACCTAGTAACCATTGCTGGCAGCATTACTCTCACAATAAGCAGAGTCACCATGCCCAAAATGCATACTCCACTCCAAGGACCAAGTATTGACCTGTCTGGGGTCCTCTACTGTTAGCAAAATCATACCATTGCCTCCATAAATACCCATAGTCCAGGCCACTGAGACACAGGCACAGATGACATTAATTATAGTCAAAGATTTCCACAGAGACTACACTACTGACCCCATCCACAAGCAAAGCTGAAGAATCTTACCTAACTAACACCATAGAACACATCTAAAGGAAAAAATATTTTCCTATAAATGCTATTCCATAAAATTGGAAGAGGTGACTATTCTACTACATGTGCAGATATTAATGTAGAGACACGAAAAATATGAAAACATAAGGAAGCATAATACATGCAAAGGGACACAAATTCCCCAGTAACAGTAACAGATCCCAAAGAATAGAAATCTATAAAATGCATGACAAAGAATTCAAAATAACGGTCTTAGGGAAGCTGAGATACAAAAAAAGTACAGATAGACAATTTAACAACATCAGAAAACCATTTATGACCTGAGTGAGAAATTCAATGAAAAGATAGAAAAAAAAAAAAGAAATAAAACAAATCTTCAAGCTGAAAAATTCAACTAATGAAAAAAAAATAGAATCAAGAGCTTCATTACCACTAGAGCAGCCTTACAAAAAATGCTTAAGGAGTCTTATAGCTGTCAGTGAAAGGATGAAAACTACCATCATGAAAACATGTAAAGGTGTAAAATCTAGTAATAAAACAGATACATAAATGAGAAAGAGAAAGGCATCAAACCTTATTGCTATAGAAACCACCAAACCACAAAAGTAAACAGTAAGAAAAGAAGGAACAAAGGATATACAAAAAAGATTAACAAAATGAAAGGATTAAGTCCTTACTTATCAATAATAACTTTGAAGATAAGCAGATTAAATTCTCCAATAAAAGATGTAGGCTGGGTGAATGAATAAAAAAATAAGATCCAAAAAATAAGGTGCTTATAAGAAACTCACTTCACATGTAAAGACACACATAGAAAAAAAATGAAAGGACAAAAAGAGATATTCCATGAAAACAGAAACAAAAATGAAATAGAAGTAGCTATACTTAAATTAGATAAAATAGAGTGTGAGTTCCTTCTCTGGAATTGTAAAATGAGAATTCAGAAACTGTAAAAAGAGAAAAAAATCAGCAAATGAGGACAAGGAGGTCAATTCAATAAGAGAATATAACAATTCTAAATATATTAATATATGTACCAAATCCTAGAGCACCCAGGTATATAGGGCATCCCAAAAGCCATCCCTAAGTCACTATATATAGGGAAAATGAGAAATTGTAGCTAAATGTACATTTATTTACAAAATATTCATTATGAAATTTTACAAAGTATTCTCCACTTTTGGGCCACCTATTTGTAAATAAATTCACGTATTTATAGCCAACTGATTTTTTACAAAAGTGCCAAGAACATACAATGGGGAAAAGATGGCTTTTTTAATAAATGGTATTGGGAAAACTGGATATCCATATGCAGAAGAATGAAGCAGGATGTCTATCTCTTGTCAAATGCAAAAAGCAACTCAAAATTTGTTGAAGACTTAAATGTAAGATCTAAAACTAAGAAACTACTAGAAGAAAACAAAGGGGAAATGCTTCAGAACATTTATCTGTATAAAAATTCTTCATGTTTGGATCAGACCTTAAAAGCAAATATAGACAAATAGGAAGATATCAAACTAAAAGACTAGTGTATAACAAGGAAAGGAAATCTATCAACAGAGTGAAGAGATAACCTACAGAATTAGAGAAAATATTTAAATACTTAAATATTTATCCAATGATAAATGAATATCCAGAATATACAAGGAACTCAAACAACTCGACAGAAAAATACCAAATGGGCAAGAAATCCGAATAGGCATTTTTAACAGAATACATACAAAAAGTATGAAAAAATGCTCAACATCACTAATCATCAGGGAAATGCAAATCAACATTGCAATGCTATGTCTTCTCACACTAGTTAGAATTGCTATTAGCAAAAAGTGAAAAAGAATTTAAAAAACCAAACATTGACAAAGAAGTGTAGAAAGGGGAACTCATACACTGCTGGTGAGAATATAAATTAGTATAGCCATATGGAGAGCAATATGGAGGGTCCTCAAAAAACTAGAAAATCCCACTGATCTAGCAATCCACTGCTGACTACATATTCAAAGGAAAAGAAATCAGTCTGTTGAAGAGATATCTGCACTTCCATGTTTATTGCAGCACTTTTCACAATAGCCTAGATGTGGAATCAACCAAAATGTCTATCACCAGGTAAATGGTAAAGGAAATATGGTATATATATGTACCCAAGGGAATAATATTCAGTCATATAAAGAATAAAATTCATTTGTGGCAACATGGATAATTCTTGAAAACAGGCACAAAAAGATAAATATTGTATGTTCTCACTCATATGTGGAAACTAAAACAGTTGATCTCATAGAAATAAAGAGTTGAATAGTTGTTCCTGTAGGCTGAAAGATCAGGAGGAAAGGAAAAGTTGGTTAACAGAAAATTACAGTTGGATAGGAAGACTAAGTTTCAGTATTCTATAACACTATAGGGGGACTTCAGTTAATATACTTATTGTATATTGTCAAATAGCTAGAAAAGAAGATTTTCAATATTCCCAGCACAAAGAAATGATAAATCTTTGAGGTAATGGTTATGATAATTACCTTGAATTGATCATTATACATTGCATATATGTATCAACATATCACACTATACCCCATAAATACATAATTATTATGTGTATTTACAAATAATAATAAGTAAAAATAATGGGATATGTACAGAAATAAAGAATGGACTGACACTCGCTTTTTATTCCCCTTGTCTAATGAAACATCAGGTATCAGATTTGTTAACAGAGGAGTCAAAGTGCACTATTAAACAGGCATATTGTAGTACTACAGGGTCCCAGATTCCTTTTTAAATCTGTTAAAAGAGACGAACCTTCAGCTCAGAAAAAAACAGAGGGAAAGTTATGCTTAAAATGTCAAGGGTTTGTTTTCCTACTTGACCATTCATGCTTTTGCCTGGGCTTTATGTCCATGAAATCATTACTAAAATCAATGTTGTGAAGTTTTTTCCTTGTGTTTCCTTCTAGGAGTTTGACATTTATGATCTGAAACTGTGGATTTTGAGTTGATTTTTTCTGCATATGATGTGAGATAAGGGTCTGACTTCATTCTGTTGCAGGTGGATATCCAGTTTTCCCCATACCCTTTGTTAAAAGGACTATCATTTCATCATTGTGTATTTTTGACACCTGTTGAAGATCAGTTGTCCCGTAATAACAGTTTATTTCTGGGCTTCTAATTCTGTTCTCTTAGTCCATATGTCTGCCTTTAAACCAGTGCCACATGGTTTGAATTACTGAAGCTTTGTAATGTATTTTAAAATCAGAAAATGTGATGTGTTCAGGTTTGTTCTTTTTCAAGATTGATTTTTGATGATTCAGATTGATTTGTGATTATGTATGAATTTTATAACTGTTTTTTCAAATTTCTGTGAACAAAATGTCATTGGGAGTTTGAAAAGTATAGTTTAATCTGTTTGCTGTAGTTAGTAAGAACATTTAACAATATCATATCTTCTAATCCATGCCACAGATGTCTTTCCATTTTTGTGTGTGTCTTCTTTATTTCATCAATGTTTTGCTGTGTTCAGTGTACAAGCATGATTTTGCTCATGAAACATATTTAAAATAGTCAAATTCAGAGTCAGAGAGTGGATGGATGTTTGACAGGGGCTGGAGGAAATGGAAATGAGAAGTTGCTAATAAATGAACATAAAATCTCAGTTTTTCAAGATGAATAAGTTCTGGAGATCTACTGTGCAGCTTTGTTCCTGGAGATCATGATATATTATTGTACATGTAAAAAATTTTTAAATAGGTAGATCTCAAGTGTTCCTACCACAATAAAATGAAATTAAAATTTTTTTACCGGGTTTATGGACTCCCTAAAAAGCTATTCATTGCCCTGTCAAATATGAATTCTGTTTTTTCAAAATAAAGAGGAGGCAACTTTGAGTTCTTGCTAAGGTACTTTTCAAACCCATCTATGACTTGAAGAAATTTTTAGTGGCTAGCTAATATCTGCTCCTGGCTATGTTCTGGTCAAGGAGACAGAATGACATTTGCAAAGGGGCCTCAAGGTTTCCATGTAGCAGCCATTGCTCAACACTGAGGCCTGACTCATTTACCAAGGAAAACTCCCATGTCTCAAAGGGTTGTTTCAAAAGATTGTAAAATCAGGACAATGGGCAGAGAAAAGTTGTTTATAAAAATAAGGAGGATGTCTGTTAAATGGCAGAGTGTGGCTTTCACCTAATTTACAACTTACAGCTGTTTGTAACAACAAACAGGATGTCAGGCTGTGCCCCTCACAGAGGGTGTGTAGTAAATCAAAAGATATGTTATTGTTACAAGGAACAACACCAGACAGGCCAACCTCCATCACAGTCCACTGAACCTGACTGAATGGCTACTACCCTCAAAGCCTAGAACTGGAAAGGTAGTTTTCATCAGGGCCCAGAGGATTGAAAGTCTTTACCCAATGAACTACATCAGGTTGGAATCATTGGTGATCTGCCTTTCTAACTCAGAAAGAGCCATTGGCTTAGCTCTGTGTGTGATATAATCTGATCTGAGCATTTCTCATTTTTGAAATTCAAATTAATTGGCCCCTCTTAATGTTATCATTCTTTAATTTATAATTCTTTTCATACTTGGATTTTTTTGGATTCCTGCAGCTCCATTCCCTGGTATATGATGCTCTTGAGTCTGATTTTATAAGCACTTTTAGTCTAGGAGAGAAGATGACAATGCCAGATAACTGAAGTTTATTAAGGAAGCTGGGATACTACGGTGTCAAACTCTTCTACTGATTTGGAATAGCAGATTTTAACTTCTAAACCAAGGGCATTATTCAATAATTAGTTTCAAAAAACAATTAAGTAATTGTTAAATATTAAATATTTTTGGATTCATACCCACAAAGAAATGACCCTAGAAAAGGGCAAGCCTTATGAACTTTACATGTTGTATAAACCTCGTCTTACATCTCTTAGAAGAAAAATATTTTCAAAAACCATATTAAACAAATTAAACTTTATTTATTACCTAGCCAGAGGCAATGCATTTGAAATTTAAAGTATCTGTCCTCTAATCACTGTCCAGCAAATAGTTCTATCATTTTAGGCAAGTCATTTAATCCCCTAGTGATTTACATTTCTTCATCTGCAAAATGTGTGCATTAGTATTGGCAGTCATGAAAATTATTGTGAAAAGAACTGATGTAAAGGAATGCTGTTCTTCTTTTATAAGACGCGGTTACTGATCTGAAGTTTGATGCACAGTAGGCAATTTAATAAATGTTACTACGTTTATGAATAAATGAATGAATGGGTGAATAGATGATCCAAATATGCTTTGCCATATTTTTCATACAGGCAGTCCTAGAACTTCCAATGTGCGTGTGTGTGTGTGTGTGTATGTACACTATATATGTATATATATATACACACCCACACACACTATACACACACACATACACATATATGTGCAAACATATATGCAGAATCTTCAAATGTTATGCAATCATCCCAGCTCAATAGCCATTGAATTAATCTTCCTTTTCCACCCCTTCAAATTCCCTTCCTCTCTGCTTTTACATTATCATTGCCTTCTTCAGGACACCTCTTTCTTGGTCCTCAAAGCAGCCTCACCATCATCACTTCATCATCATTTCAGTACTAACCCAAATTAGTTCAGGGCTAGTCTACACTGGCAGGAGAGATAAAAGTGGATGTCTACTTATCCAAAGAGCCCAAAGAAAAAGCAAGTAGTGGTGTTCCAACTGTCTACTTGTCTTTTAAAATAATAATCCAGTTACTGATAATGACTCATTAAAGGAGAGAAGATATTTCTCAGATACACATTGGTGAGCTTCAGGGATGCCTCTGGGAAGGTGATCACATGAACAATATAAAAGAAAAAAAGTTATTCTGTATCCAGGGATCTAGTAATTCGCTGCATCATACAGCTTGACAAGCAGCATGTGGGTCTGCCATTTACAGTGCCGGTCACTCCAAGGCAGCGTGTGGCTCCATTCTCTGACTTTACGTGGGTTCTGTAAGGTGATTTTGAGCCTTGAGTTTCCAAACCAAAATAACAGGATTATTGTTGTCTTAAAATATTCAAAAATGTATTCTCATTTTGTGACTAACTGGTTAATTTGTGATTGGAATTCAAATATTCTTTGGGCCTCTTGGAAGCAGTTGTAGTTTCCAAACATTATAGCTTAAATTTCAAACTTGCACAAACTTGAAAGAAAGGATTAAAAGAATAGAACCACAAGACCAGACAGAGGTGGTTTTATGGACAATGTCATATAACTAAGTTTTTTAAACAACCCTCAGACAGAAAAGCTCACAGGTTACATCCATTTTGCTCTGTGAGTGCAGTTCAAAGACATGACTGAGATGGCTCACAGCAAAATCTTGTCACCACAAGAGTTCCAACAGGTGGTTAGATGGTGGAGTCAGGGCTGGAGGGCTTGAAGGACACTCACAGATCTTCTGTGTGATGAAACCAAGACTTTGAGAAGTCAAGCAACCAAGATCAAGTGTTTTGTTTCTAGACCAGAAAGTAAAGTTTTAATTCTTGGTATTTAGATAATAGATACATGGTTTGACAGGTCATTTACTTATCACTATTAACCAAGTTTGATTCTTCCTTTTAATTTAAAAAGGACATAAGCATTTCAGCGCTGAAGTTTTTTTTTAATACCCCTTTTTTACTAGTTCAAGACTAATTTTGGGAATCTACCCTTTTTCTACTGATCTTCTACCACTGAACCACCAATGCTTCCACCCTTTTTCTACTGATCTTAAATAAAACTGTCCTTAAGACCATCTGAGATCTCTAAATTCAGTCTACAAAAGAAGGCAAAAAGGGCAGAAAAGGCATCCCACTTCCTAATTTCTACAGCTCTAAAGTGACACACTTTATTTTCATCCTCATTCAACTTGCAAGAATAAATCACATGTCCCCATATAGATGTCAGGGGCTGGGAAATGCAGTCCCTAATGAACAATTACTGCCCAGTGAGGTCTCTATACCATGGAAGGAAAGCATCATGCTAGAACATCTAGCATCTCAGTGACATTCCATTCTCTCTGTCATAACACCTTTATTCTTTTATAGTTTATATCACAATCAAAGGATAGAGATAATCCAAAAGTAGCTTGCATTACAGGTGTCCTCACATCTAAAGGTTTAAACATTTTTTTCTCTTTTCCCATTTCTTGGCTTTTTTTTCTTTGTTGTTGGCTTCCTTCTTAGGCAGGTTGTCCCCATATGCTGGCCACAATGATCAAAAGAAGCTTAGATGGGGCAGCACCTGTGGCTCAAAGGAGTAAGGCGCTGGCCCCATATGCCGGAGGTGGTGTGTTCAAACCCAGCCCTGGCCAAAAAAAAAAAAAAAAAAAAGGAAGCTTATATGGCAAGATCTTTAGAATAAGCAATCTCAAAAGAAAAAAAACAATTAAAACATCGCTCTCTCTTTCTCTCATCGTATTCATAGCAATCTTGGAAAACTGATTGATCTTACTTGAAACTCACGCTCATCATTGAAAAAATCAGCGTGTATAGGAGTGAGGGTGCAATGGCCAGCCTCTTCCATGGCCAAAGGGGTAGAATTTACTGCTCAATAGGAGTTTGGGAAGGAAAAGGTGTTGGATATATAAGAAAGTACCAAGTTATAACAGTGAGTAAGAACAGAATGGAAACAGAGGCAGAACCTCTGAATTTG
Source organism: Perodicticus potto (assembly GCA_963574655.1). Taxonomy (NCBI): domain Eukaryota; kingdom Metazoa; phylum Chordata; class Mammalia; order Primates; family Lorisidae; genus Perodicticus; species Perodicticus potto. The sequence goes on along the minus strand of CAUYRH010033655.1, from coordinate 14,237 downwards.
ATTATTATTCTTCGTTTCTGTCATTGCCACTTCTCTTCTAACTTTTAACAACACAGATATGCCCGTCTATTTCTGATTGTTTATAAAAAGAAAACTATTGTCCTTGTTTCCTCTCATTATACTAAGAATTTTCTAGGTTAAAGACCATATCACTCTTTTTTAATACTTTAACTAAATAATGAAGTATTTCATAAAAATAAACATAGACAAATATTTTGATAAAAAGATCATCTAAACTACCTATAAAATAATATTAGATCGTATTTATTTTTACTCTGTAGGACAGTATTTTTTTTTTTTTTTTGGCTTTTAAGTTGTCTTTCCACATTTATTCCTTTTGTCTTTTATGAAGACAGAAAGTGTCTCAAGGCATCAGGAAGGTGGAAAATACGAACTCTTCTCTGGTGCCAGACCTCTCACTTATTTGAAATCTATACTATTTGAATAGTACCTCTTTGAAGCATTTATTTATTTATTCATTCAAGAAAAATTATTATGAATACTATTAAATATTAGCATCTAAGATATGCCATGGCACTGGGCTAGTCCCAAGGAGATGAGGCCATGTACAAAACACACCCCCTACCTTCCCAATACTCACAGCTTGCCAGATGAGACACAATTCAGTAATTAACAACAGAGAGGGGTGACTCTTGTAAAAGAGGACCCGCAGGGTTTATGGCCCCATACAACTGGAGGCCACATCTTACATAAGAATGCAGCGTGTACTAGTTTCCTAGGGCAGCCACAAGAAATTATAAGTTTGGTGGCTTAACCAACAGAAATTTATTCTCTTACGGTTCTGGAGGCCTGAGATCAAGTCTCCCCTGGAGGATCTGCGGGAAAGCCTGTGCAAGCCTGTGCTTCCTGCTTCCTCTGGCTTCTGGTGGTGGTGGCTTCCTTGGCTTATAGCCATATCACTCCAATCTCTACCTTCTTTATGTGGTCTTCTCCTTTGGATGACTCATCTTCATGTGCCTCTTATTTGTCATTGGATTTAAAGTCCACTTGAATAATCCAGGATGATCTTTTCATCTCAAGATCCTTAATTTAACTACATCTGCAAAGATCCTTTCTCCAAATAACATAGCATTCACAGTTCCAGGGGTTAAGAAGTGAACATGTCTTAGAGGGCCACCATTCAGCCACTGCAGAGACCTCACCTTCCTGAAGCTCAGCCCTGGAAAAGCTGAGGCCTAAGGGGTGAGTAAGTGTCTGGGGAATAGAGCTTGGAGGAGCACTCCAGACAGGGAACAGCATGTTCAAAGCCACAGGCAAAAACATGGTGCAATCAAGGAAAAGAGAGAAGTTCCTGTTTGGCTTTAGCTCCAAGCACTATGGAAATAAAACAGAGACAAGGATGGAGAGGGAGGTGGGAGCCAAACTGCATGTGAGCCACGCAGAGGACTTTTGAGCTGATCTTTGGGCAACGGGAAGTCCCAGAATGTTGCAAGAAGAGGAGAGATATAATCAAATATGCACTTTTGGAAGATCTCTGGCTTTTATATGGAAAATGGATTAAGAGAAACCCTAAAGTGGAGGTGGAGGACTAGTGAGGAAGTTGCTACCATAGTCCAGGAGAAAGAGTGAAATGGCCAGGGGAAGGACAGGAAGAACTGTTTCTATCTACACAGATCCAAGAGCTACTTAAGGTAGAACTGGCAGAACATGCTGATGGATTGGACGAGGAGAGGGGAGAGGGGTGTGTCAGGAACAGCTTGCAGGTTCCCAGGCAACCCCGAATGTCTTAGCAAACCACCAGAGCCGGGGGGCGGAGGGGCGTGCAGCAGGACCTCCCTCACGTCGCTCAGACTCAGACTTCTGTCCTACAAGACTGTGACACAACACACTTCTATTGTTCAAGCTACTCAGTTTACGGTACCTGGTTGGCAGTCTCGGCAAACTAAGCCCAAGACACTGCATGGTTCCATCAGGACTCTAGGGAGAAGGAGCAGCTGATGGGGACTGACGCTTTAAACTCACCAACTGAAGTAATTTCCCAGCCACACATCAAAAACGTGTTTTTCTTCATCCAAAATTGGGATAATATATGACTTATAGCAAAATCAGTTCCCAAATGATCAAGCAGCTAAATCATTTAAGTAAATCGAGGTTATGATGTTGCTCGAAAACAAATTAGAGGCAAAGTTTTAGAGAGAAAAAAACCCTAACCTCATTACCTTCTACCCACCAGCAAAGAAATCATTCCTGTCTCGGTCATTATTTGAAGAGATAGGCTTATGAAATATTCTGATATCTGCTTCAAATGGGATGCTAACAATTTTGAACCACCCGAAATTACTTCACCTATGTAATGTTTCAAGTAAGTAAGATATGTTAGTATTATAAAATATAAGAAGACATCAGTGCTTAGCTCCATAGCTGGCCACGGGGTATAAACTCAATAACTATTTATTGGATAATAAATAGTGAATTGTGCCAGTATCAAACATTAACATCAGAAATTTATGTTGAAAATTACCTAGACTAGTAGTTTTTGGAAAATTTTTAGATACAGAACTTCTTATTTAAAGACACCTTACATGAAGACCAATATGATGAAAAAGAACTATGCCGGGGGAAGCACTGTTAGAGCTTCATTGTCCTGAAACTCCACACTCTCCCGCCTCATCAACCAGCAAGACTAGAGCAGAAGTCCTGGGCTCCAGGACTTTTTGAAAAGTCCTAAATCGAGTTCCAGCTAAACATGGCAGATTGTTACTTTTGAAACTCCTCCCAAATCTCACTAACAGGATCACAAAGAACTTTGTTTTTTTTAAAAAATGATATCCCACAAGGGCCAAGAGGAAAGTAGAGTACATGAAAGATCTTAGCAATTTTTTGGGAATAAGAGGAATGACACCTGATCTAGCAGAAGGGAGGACGTCACTAGCTAAGTTGGCAAAAGACACACCAATTTGCAGGTAGAGCCCAGAAAGATGCAGGACTGGGGTCCACCCTGGAGCACCCCCTGGAGCTATAGAAGGTAGAGTGAAGTACAGGACCTGAAACAGGGTTTTGTCGAAATCAGTGGACAGAGCCGTAGAATCTGCAGGTGTGCTATACACTCCCAGCCAGGTGACTCTACCTCTGCAGGAGAACAGAAGGGTTGCCCCAGAAAACAAGCAGCTGGTCTGAATATCTCAGCCTTCCAGGCAGAAGATTAAAGAATTCAGCTCTTGAGAAACTGAATGAGCCAGAACAAGAACTGCTCATGTCTGCTGCATGTTGACATTTGGAGGTCTCTCAGTTGAAGGGCTTGATCTCTACCCACTCACCTGAAGGTAAATTTATTTAAAATTATGCAAGAAAAAATTTATGTAAGGAAATTTCTCAAACTGAAGAATTCCCAATTTGAACAGGTTCTTGAAATGCTTAGAAAAAATAAAAAAGGTGTTTTAATTGTTTCAAAGAAAGACCCATGTCAAGATTTATCAAATGGAAATTGCACAGCACTGAAGATAAAGGAAAAAAATTGTAAAAGCTTCTAGAGATTTTTAAAAAATATATCAAATACAGCCAAGAAGCCAATGAAGAAATGCCTTCAAAATCAAGAGGAAAACAAATTGATTTTTTAATTTAAATTCTATACCAATCCAAATAATAAATCAAGTATAAAAGTAGAATAAAGATGGTCTCAAATGACTAAGGATTTTTTTGAAATTTAATAGTGGGATTATCCTAGAAAACAATAGTGTAGCCATATTGTGTTTCCCTTGAGTCTTGCTTTTCTTCCCAGCCCTTGGGAATGGCCACATCCTTCTTCCTTGCTGAGCTGTGCTATTTCTTCCTTTCAAAACCCAAGGCCATATGACTACGTAAAAGCGGATTGCCCTAGAGGGCGTCCACTAGAGGCCGAGGCCAAACCAACAGGATAATGAAAGTTGGCAAGAAGAAAAGAAGAAAGATCTTGAAAAGATACTCTTAATTCGGTGATTCAAAACAGCTAGGCCACTTATTGACTCAATTCCAGGGTGCTGTGGTTTCCAGTTATGACTCTCAGATAAGTACAATTTTACTGTGCTTGGTAAGGAAAGTTAATATAATCCAGTAGCAAACTTCATGAGATGATGATGGTAGTGACCTATATAGATTTTAAGATGAAAGAAAGTAAAAGAACGGCAGCACCCATCTAATAGTGAGCCTGGATCTTCCAGAGTGGTTGATGAAAATACCAAGTACCTTGTGATTAGACTGATTTTGTCATTTTGTTTTCCACATACACACAGAGTTTTTAGTAAAATGATGAAAAAGAGGGCACAGTTTCCTTTGGACAAATATATAAGTTAGGAACTCTATGCAATAAACAGGAGGATTGAGTCTATCTTCAAACCAAAGATACCTCCTTCTAGAATGTGTAAGCCACGTGCAAAGACAAATCTGTGGTGGAGATTTTACAATCCAACAATAAAAAAAAAATCAGGGGAAAAAAGTTGTATTCCTTTAGTGTGAGATCGTGAGCCCTGTTAAAATGCAATTATTCCACAAAATAGGAGTGCACGAAACTGTGAGAAGTTGTTGAAGGCTGGCTGTGACCAAGTTTAGAACCTTTAAAAAACAGGCTCCTAGAGTGCAAGAAGGGGCCACAGACCAGGAAGTCAGCACCACACAGACGCATGTCAGAGGCAGACATCCCAGGGTCTCGGGCATTTCAGTTGGGTGTCCATTCATTTAATAGATATTAGTTACATGCATAAATTATTCCATGCACTGTTTTAGGATCTCGGGACATCAGTGAATCCAATATATAGAGACCCCTGCCCTCACAGAGTTTATTTTTTATCAGCAAGAGACAGAAAGTAACCACTAACCATAATGTGAAATTCTACTTCCTAGTATCTTAGAAGTTGGTAAATTGCTATAGAAAAGAAGAAGAAGAAAAGCAAAGTGGTGCCAAAGAATTAGGCACACCAAGGTGGTAGAGACAGGTTCTAAATTTAAATAAAGTGGGTGGTTTGCATTCTTAAATAGCAATTCAGTTAAGAGTCCACTGCATATGTAATTAGGCACCAAGTTTAAAAACTATAACGTGCATCTGTGATAACTACCAGACACTGAAAATTCACATAACATATGGGCTAAGAGGTAGTGAAGGCGTTCACCATCTGTGTATAGGTGCTCAGACAACATTGCATCATCTCCTTCATTGTCTTATGCGTGCAAGGGACATGCTAAGTTTCACAATCAAAAGCAAAGGAAAATATGTCTGTTTGAGCTGTGATATACCTTCCCCTGCTCTCCATCTGTAGTCTTGCATGTGCACAGATCACCCTTAGTTTATTGGATGTTTCTTTCACCAACACATGAAGATGTTTAAATATTTGAATGAAACATACTGTTATAAGACAATAGTCATTACAAGTGTTGAGAGTGTTGTGATCTACCTCCTACTGAAAGAATCAAAGCCCGTGAAAGCATTGCTTAGTAAGCCCTTCCTTTCTCAGCATTACTTGGTAATTGAAGAGCGTTGAAAGTTATAAGGGAGGAACACCCCTGAAAATCACACAGAAGAGCAAGAATTCAAGTCAAGATTATTTTATCCTCTATGGATCAAACTACACCTTGGGATTTGTTTTGTGTTGGCTTTGGGTCTCAAATCACTCATTCATTAAACACACGTTAACAAAACCTATGTGCCAGGGTTAGGAAATAAAAGAAAGAAATCAGCAGAGCATTTATGATCTCACCAATGTAATTACTGAATAAAGTTGAACAACTACTGAAATAAACCCTTAAGTGAGATTTCATATCCTGCAAACGTGCAGCAATGTTTTAGACAAAACTTAACTGGGGAACAGATGGCTTTTTGCTTCAAGTGTCTTGAGCTTGAGTAGCCTTGAGACACCTATGGTAAGCATTTCTTATTGGGAGGGTGGGTGTGCTGCCCAACAGCCAGTTCTAATCCTTGTGTGGTGAAAATGCCCTATCTGTGTTGGGGTCAGCTAGATCCACTCTCTACCTACTTCCAGGGCATAAGCACGTGATCCAGGATCAGTCAATGGGATATTCCAAATGGAGACTCTGAAACTTGTGTGACAACAGGAAGGTGGCCAGGTGGAGTCAGCCCATCACATCCAGGACACAGGCACGTTGATGGAGGTGGAGGCAGCAGGAGTGACAACAGCACCTAGGGTCATGGCAGTAGTGACGGCAGCAGTAGTGTGTGCCAGCAGAGCCTAACTCTGCCTCACCTGACGATGGTGTGTTCTGGTCCTTACATTTGTCTCTGCAGTCTCACCCAGAATTCTAAAGCTCCCAGATGTCCTATGATAGTGTTCAAGCCACGCAGGGTTATTTCCTTCCTGACCAAGACACTTAATTGATAATAGCATGTGAAGCCTGAACAATTATTTAATCCCTTCACCTTACGAAAGAGAAGAGAAAGACTCTCAGAGAGGTTGTGACTTTACCTGAGTTACCCAACAGCATGGTGTTGTGAACGCCATGAACACCAGGACTTGAATACTGAAGAGATTGTTGAAAATGTATATGTGGAATTCAGGAGTTTAGGATAAATTTGGTTTAATCCTTGGGAATGGATAACATTACCATTTGAGAGCGTGCAGGGACCAAAGGAGAGAGCTGAGAACTGAACTTTCAGGAAAATTTGCTGTTAAGAAGTGAATTTAAAATAGAGAGGAGAGACCAGAGAAATCTAGAAAGAAGCTGAGATGGTATTACAAAAAAGAACAGGAGTATAGAGCCATTGAAAACAAGCACAGAGAGTGACTGTGTGGAGGATGATTGTTGAGCAGGTGGCCTGGTCAATAAACTCAGAATTGAGAGAGGATTAATCCACTAACAATGAGTTCATTTGAAAATTAAGATATTTTTAAGATAGAGGTCCTTAGACACTAAAGTGAAGGCCAGCTTGCAAAGAGGATATAAGAATATAAGGACAGTGCATACACCTATATATACCCTGAGGCTAGAGGCCTAGAGGAAGAGACGGGGGAAGACCGGGAGAGGAACGGAGAGAGCTTCTCTCTCCCTACTTGAAATCTCTTCCACTACCAGCTTTGGTGTTTTCTGTATTCTTTTCTGTAAATCAATTCTGTCTTATCACGGACGGGTGCGGGGGGGAATAATGTAATGAAGAATAATAAAATACATGTATTTAAAAAAAAAAAAGAAGTAGAAAGTGATAAATAAGGCAGGATTCAAACCCACACAGTCCGGCGCCAGGGTCCACGTTCCTCACTGCTGTGGCCAACACCCGCAGTGAAGGCAGCAGTTTCTCCTTCTCCCTCTGCCATCTTGAAACTCCAGCTATGCCGTCACGTGGACTCAAAAGGTGGTGTCCACGCCGCCACTGCAGCACTCTTCATGAGTTTGGAGGGTTGTACTTTCTGCTCACCTGGGAGTCCAGCGTGGGGACTTTTCATTTCTGTATCCCTAGCCCCTAGTACAGTGCCTGGGTAGGTGTTTAATACGTCTTTTGTTGAGTGAATATGTGTAAAGGTGAAACTGCCTGGCCTCACAAAGTTTTATGAATAAGAATAAATCATCGTGAGCGCTTTGAAAATAGGAATATTGCACTAGGAGAGGCTGTCTCAGTAATAACTCAGCTAACTGACAGATCTGCTTAAGCGGTTACCCACGCTCCAGAACAAGCAATTTTGTGCTGTCTTATGATAGTTTTAATAGGCTTAGGCCATGGCAAAGGGGACACCAGTTTTCTATTTTGCACCTGGCTCCTTGCTCCTAAGAAGTGTTGCTTGCAGGTTGAGTTGCTGCAGAAGCAGGCTCTGAGCTAATATGCAGTGGGCAGAATATTTATTAAGGAGGGTCCTTGGATTTCCCACCTGCCAGTGGAAGGGCGGGGGCTGAAGCAGGACGGGGTAGAGGAAGAAATTAAGGTGATGAAGTTCCAGTGAGAGCCTTGCCAACCTCATAGGGAGCTTTTGAGCTAGAATGGCCCTTCCGCAGTTGAACCAGATGGCTCTGTGATGGCTCAGTCACTACACATGGGCTGCCCAGGAGTTGTGACCTTGGGCACAACAGCTCCCAGAAAGGGCTGGCTGCTGAAAGCTAATGTAATGACAGACTGCCAGCACCTGGGGCAACAGGTCCCCATTTCAGGGAGGTCGGAGTGGTACCACAGTGTCCTCCACATGAACGTTGCCTCAGAATGAGTTTTGGTAGTACAGGAGCTCAGTGGGGAGTGTGTTCTCATTACTACAGAATGTTACTTTCATCTCTTGAGCCAGATTTTCTTTTATGACTCTTGGCAGTTCCCCGAAGAGTCTATGTCTGTGGAGGATCTTTGTGAAAGGCTTTCACATATATTATGTCTAGAATTGGATTCCCTTCTAAGAACTCTCCGCTTCTGAGTGTCCGACATTAAATTCATTCTCTCCTCTTTCCTTCATTATCTCAGAGGAAGGAGGTTACCTGCCCTTTCTCAGGTGAATTTCCCTCCTATGACTTTGACTTGAATATTCTTGGTCTTCTGTAGAACCTTGCTTGTCCTCTCAAGCCTCTCAGTCCCTTTCCCCTTCTGTGCAGGGTTAAGGCCCTAGAATATTATCATATTGGCAATAGGGTCTGCATGACGGGGGTCACACAATGCTGATGGCGTTATGGGGAGACCAGGAATGAGCTCTGCTAATGAAATACGATTTAACATGCCATCAGCAAGTTCCTCTAAGAAGTTCAGATTAATAATTCTCAATTGCTTGCCACTCTGGACAGCCCATTTTGGGGGGTTCATAGTAAAACAGAGGAATGTGGGTTTTGGAGTTGTTCAGATTGGTGCTGACCTATATAGCCCAGCTGCTTGCTAGCTATTTAACCAGCTCAGTTTACTTCCTTATCTTAGCTTCAGTTTCCTCATCTGCAACATGTGGTTTACCACGCCCTCCCTTAAAGGGTTATTGTGGAGGGCATTCAATGAGGTGACATGAGTGAAGGCATGCACAGCGTCTGGCCCATGGTAAGCCCTGCTGCACAGAAGCTCTTTCCTTGCTTTGGGGCAATTGGTTTGAAGCAGTTGGTTCAGAGAGAGCCCAGCTGGCCAGGAGCCACGTCTTCTCTGTCTCTTTCTCACAAATGATCTTACCTTTAAACCCAGTGTCCGAATCCCTGTCCTGCTTTACTGGTGAGACCTGTCCTTCTCATTGCCACTGAGCAGGTATACCACGAGCTGAGTGAATGCAAAATCGAACAAATAAGAAAAACGTGTAAGTAAATTAAGAAATGCTTTTGGAGTACCCTGAGTTTAAATGGTTTGTGCTTATTTCATCCAAGGAGGACACGTTCTATCGGTTATGAATACTGGTTTGAACATGGCAAGATGGGTTTGATTTTTGCGTCAATAAACGCGGAGACAAAGGAGTGTTTCTTAGCAACACAATGGCCTAACTGGCTCTACTTGCCATTTGTTAACCCCCTGCAGGGTACCAACGTTAAATAAGACATTTTAAAAAGACCTGATCCTGCCTTTAGACTTTAGAGTTAACATTCTTATTCTATGAGGCCGTAAGAATTCATTTGAAATCGACAGCCAAAGAATTAACTACAAGGAAGGATGGAGCAAAAATAAACATTATCATGTAGTTGTATCTTAGGTAAAGAATTGCCCAGAACGCTTCCTTGTTTCAGTAGAAACTTCAAAACACGCAACAGAGAGTTAAAAGACAGCTAGATTAATACTTGTAAAGGACAAAAGGAAAAGAGAGTAAATATATTTAATCAGACTAATCAAACATACATCTGGAAGTGAATTTAGAAAAACCACTTTGCTTTGAGGAAGTTGACTCTCGTTTTGGTTTGTTTCATGATTGACTGAATTATTCTCTACCTCTCACGTCACCTTATTTGTTTTGACACTAATCTGGCAGGCGGATGTGGAGGAAAGTCCACGGGTGCAGGTGTTAGCCCTGAGTCAGGACTCTGCCTCTCCTACCTGATAAGCCCTGGGACCTTGGGCAAGTTATGCCTCTGAACTACAGTTTCTTTCTTCAAGTAAGTAAAAATGGGACTTTAATACTTACTTCTTTGCATTACAGTGTGTATAAAGTACCGTATTATACACAAAGGCACGCAATAACAAGGTATTAAAAACACTATGGTTTATCTCTTCTTGCCTTCTAATTCCCAAAATAGCTAACAGGTTTTAGACACATGATAAATATTGGTTGCTACCACTTTCCTATTAGTTGCCATTTCCTAACACAGAAACATTCCATACTTAGTGCCGCTGCCATAACCAAGTCTAAATCCAAAGAGATGAAATTGGCTGGCGTTCTTCTTTCTCTGGGATGCCATGCCATTCGCTGCTCCTTTTCTCCCCTACCCCCGTCTTCCCTCTCTCTCTCCCTACTCTCTGCTTCCTTCTCTCTCTCTCATCTCTTATTCCCACTTTCTTCCCTTTCTTTCTCTATTATATTCTAATCTCAGCCTAGAGAATTTATTTTCTCATCCCATGAGCAACACCTACTGAGCAACTTTGTCTAAAAGTAATATATTTTGAGCATTTTCCAAACCCATCATTTTGTGACCTGCATAGCGACATCAGAAAATCACTTCTCTACCTCTACAGGGGAGAATTCACTTTTCTCCTCCATAAGAAAACTGCTTCTTTCTCCTCTTTTTTAAATAAAAGATTAAAACAAATTAAAAAATCCAAAGCGATAAAATTCCTGAGGCAGTTTAGCTCTATGGGTTTGAACCAATGCCCTGGACTTATCAAATGTGTGACCTTGGACAATTTACTGAAGCAGTTTGTGCTTTAGTTTCCCCATCTATCAAATGTGGATGTTCATACCTCCTTCCTAGGGCTGTGCTAAGAATTACATGAGTTAATATATTTGAAACCATCAGTGTGGTGCCTGTAAGAATTATGTCAGCATGCCCTATTATAACTGCCACCTCTGCTGATGGGTATGTGGCTGCCTGCCTACTCACAGCATCTGGATGGGTGAATGGAGAAAGCTTTCTCCCTAAGAGACAGATAGGAGAGAAAACCAGAGAGGAAAAACTATATGGCTCATAAGTGTGGAGTGTGGATTGTGAGGCAGCAGACCTCCACAGCCCAGGAGGTATGTTCAAGGAATGACCCTCAAACTGCTTCTCCTTCCTTCTTAAAACAATAGTTCTTTCTCCTTGCTCCCTCTGCCAGAAGTCACATAGCTTCCGTATACTTCCCTATCTTGTGCCTAAAGGCACATAGCCTTCTCTCCCTAATCTTTACCCTGTGTACTGAGATTCATGTCCTTAAGAATATTGTGTAAAACTTCTTTTACTTATCCAGGATGTTATTTCCCCTCATTGTAAAATGAAAATATTCTCACTGGCTTTCCTTACTGATTTGCAACATTGTTAATATGAACAACCTTGTTTTGGTACTATGTAAATAAAGCTATTCACGTGGTTCAGTGCTGGCTGCCTTCATCAACTGCATCAGACCTCTCCTTTCCATCTCTTTAGCCTTTGTGTGATCTGTGTCTCTGGTGTGACTTATTATCTCAATTCCCCACCATTCCCACTCTGGTTCACCTGGGAGAATAAATTTTCCTGTTCCTGAGACCAGCCTGGACTGAGCACTCTGATTCTCACACTCACGCTCTAATCTCCAGCCCCCTTTTGACTCCCAATCCTCTCTGCTTTGTGCATGCAAAGAAGCTGCGATCAAGACACTGAACTTTGGCAGAAAATGGTCTATCTCAGTGATCTAAAACAGTTTTGGTCATATAGTTGCAGAAGTTTGAAAAACTATGTAGTCCTACACATTTTAAAGTTGACACTTACATTTTTTTATCTTAACTTAGGTCCATAGAATCAAAGACTCCATGATAGCAAGATATGCATCATATTTATTAATTACATTATGTACATCTAAGAAAGAATAAATACTGCCAATTGAACTGTGACCCACCATCCCTGTAAGAGACCCCCAAATTAAGAAATGTTAAAATGTGAAGAAAACTATCTCTTATTGAAATTGGGACAGTATCAAGGATATAATTCTTTACACATTGTAAATACCAGCATAAAAAAAAAAAACTACTACATTCTTCTTTTTAATGTATCCAAAAATTCTAAGTATTATAAGAGTTTAATATCTTCTATAGTCTGATTAGAAAAATATAGATGAGCAAAATCTGCTGTAATCACTGGAATTTTATATCTTTCCCTTTCCCTTGGAGGTATATTTCCATCCTGTTACCCACATGGAACTTTGTCTATATGTAATATATTTTTATGTAGTAATATAGCAAAGTATTTAAAGTCTTTTATTGATTACCCTATCATAATTTTCTTGTACACATACAAGAAGTATGAAGTGGAAATCTGATTCATTCTCTGTATTCATAAGGTTCTAAGTCTGCACTCTCCAATATGGTAGCCATGAGCACCTGTGGATATTTAAATTTAAATTAACTAAAACCCTAAGTAAATAAGAATTCAGTCCCCCATCAGGCACTCTCAGTGCCAGATGGCCATGGTGGGTAGTCGATGGCTGCTTTGTCAATGCTGAAAGGGCTGCTCTAAGAGTTAGAACTGTCTTCTGGATTCACTTATTATCATACTTACTATTAAGTACTCAATTGATCAAAACAACCTCAACATATAAAATATTTTACAAATAATAATTAAGCACAAAGAAAAAATATTTTAAGCATTTGTGTCTTCTAATCGTATAAATGAAGCAGTGTTTTTTAATGTGTGTGTTTAAAGCGTTTCATGTGTTCCACGCCTTATTTCTAGGTTGAGACAGGGGTCAACATCAATTCTCTTCCTGTTTTTCAATTTTATAGCTGGAAGTGTTCAGATGTTGTCTTCATACAATTAAGGAGATAATGGAGAATGTTACAGAATTTCACTTAATTCTTTGAACTTCCTCTGATACAAAAAAAAAAAAAAAATCAGATAATGACCTATTAGGAAAACTTACATTTAAGGACAATTTAGTTGATTCTTTTATTAGCTTCATTTCTGTTCACAACTTCAATTCTATTCAAATCAAATTGGCTTGCAAAATAATTTGGACATTAGATCATTTTCTTTCTCAATTTCTGGGAAGCACTACATAACAAAAATGTACCAAAACTTATTAGATGATTATCAGTTAAATTTTTTCTCTTTCACATATAGGTACTTATTTATTTGCTCTATATTTTTTAAAGATAGGAATATATTGCTAATTTTACTGTACCTTTGCCAATACAATGTTTTTTGCTGAATGCTCTTTTCTTATAGTATGGTTTAAATACCTATTTTTTCAGAAGCTGTAGATATAACTCATTTAATTGTGGGAAATATTGACCATAAACCTTAATTGGCAAAGCCTAGATTAATTTTCAAACCAATCGGCCAAATTAGAACTACTTCCTGTCAGAAAATCTATGACTTCAATTTTCAATTGAAATAAACATGCTAATATATGTTTTGAGAAATAAGATCTAAAGAGAAATAAATTATCAAATGTATCTTGTAAGACAAGTCAGGTAAAGATTAAAATGACAATTAAAGATAATTAGTTCATCTTTATAATGCTGTAAACACAGAATGAAAAAGGAATATGGTGTTCTAAATTATAATAATGCAAGGTGATGTGTAGGTAAGATAATAAGTTATACACAAGGTAAATAGTTAAATTTATTGGTAATTAGCACAGTGGTTTTTTGGTAAGCATGTGTGCTTGTGTGTGTACTAAATTCTGGTCTTTGACTTAGGAGACAATTAAGGTAGAATCATGTAAAAAATTAAAATAACTTCATTATTAATTTCATTAGACAGGCTCCCTTGTATTTAAAGAGAAAAGTATATACCAATAAAAGTTAATTATTTGGCAGCTAGCTTATAATTAATGTTTTGAAAACAGGCCATGGAAAATTTTAAACATTTTCTTGGATAAAATAAGAATTCACCATAGTTGGGATAGAGAGCTCATACCACAATTTGATCAAATAGATTTTAGATATCTTAATAATGTATATCTGATAAAAATAAGATTGTTTAAAAATTTTATTCAAGAGTTTGTTTCTAGTGTATTTGGAAAATTATAGAAACCCCAGAAAATACTTCAGTTACCTTTGAAAGAATAAACATTAGAAGTCTATAGTATTTTGACCGTTTATCCTTTTCTTTCCAGGAACACATTCCAGGAAGACCTGGAGATTATCTGAACAGTGTAACTTTTATTTAAATATGTGGGAAGACCCTCTTTGCAGGACTCACTATTTCTCTGCTTTCTTGGTTTTGGTGCCTTGGGAGTGATACTGACAACAGCT
>CAUYRH010033653.1:0-36246 GCA_963574655.1 Perodicticus potto | reverse complement strand
TAAGAAGAATATACTCCAGCTCCATCCAGGTAAACATAAAAGATGTGAAGTCTCCATCTTTTTTATGGCTGCATAGTATTCCATGGTGTACATATACCACAATTTGTTAATCCATTCATGGGTCAATGGGCACTTGGGCTGCTTCTATGACTTGGCAATTATAAATTGGAATGCAATAAACATTATGGTACAAATGTCTTTGTTGTAACATGATTTTTGATCATCTGGATAAATACCTAATAGAGGGACTGCAGGATCAAATGATAGTTCCACTTTTAAATGCATAAATATAATACATCACATAAATAAAATAAAAAACCAAGAACACATAATTCTCTCAATTGATACAGAAAAAGCTTTTCATAATATTCAGCACCCTTTCATGACCAGAACAGAACACTCAAGAAAATGGGCTTAGAAGGGTCATTTATGAAACTGGTAGAGGTCATATACAGCAAACCCACAGCCAATATCATACTAAATGGAGCAGAATTGAAAACATTTCCACTCAGATCTTGAACTAGGCAAGGATGCCCATTGTCTCCACTGATATTTAAAATAGTAAAGGAAGTTCTAGCCATCACAATCAGGCAAGAGAAGGGATCAAGGATATCCAAATAGGGTCAGAGGAGGTCAAACTCTCACTCTTTGTGGATGATATGATCCTATACCTGGAAAACTTCAGGGATTCAACTATAAAACTCTTAGCAGTGATCAAGGAATACAGCAGCATCTCAGGATACAAGATCAATACTTATAAATCAGTAGCTTTTGTATATGCCCACAACAGTCAAGTTGAAAATACAGTTAAGGACTCTATTCCTTTTACAGTGGTGCCAAAGAATATGAAATATCTGGGAATTTATCTAACAAAGGACATGAAAGATCTCTATAAAGAGAATTATGAAATGCTGAGAAAAGAAATAGATGAAGATGTTAACAAATGGAAATGTTCATGGTTGGGAAGAATCAACATTGTTAAAATGTCTATGAGGAACTTTCTAATGCACACAGCTGGTACCTAAGCAATAGCCATTATCTTTTTCTTATCTGGAGAAAGATGTATGAGTTTCATTTATTTAGATGTTTGCCTATTTCTCCACAAACTTGAGGATGTGACTAAGGGTTAAATCCAAATTAGCATAAACCAGGGGTCCTGTAAAACAAAGCTGGCTATCTTTTCTACTGGAATACCGTTTTACTGGAACAAAGCCTTCCTGTTCTTTTATATATAGTCTCTAGTCACTTCTGTACTACACTGACAAAGCTGAGTAACTGCAACAGACACTGTATTGCCTGCAAAAATTTTGTCTAAAGTACTTTCCCTCTGGCCCTTTACAGAAAAAACTTGCCAATCCTGGTATAAACCAACCCCAACCACCCCATTCCATTTACCAATGATAGTTTGAGTAAAAATATATCACACAATCCTAGTCAGTAAGATATATACATATGAAACATCTATAAAGAAGAATGGAAAGTCCACTTACTGATCAAGAGAAACATACTGAAAGAAATAACGCCTCTTCTTCAAGTCGGTATTGATTTGTGTCTGCATATGGTGGCTAAAATTTGGGCAGTCCAGGATTTTTTTTTTTGCTTGTTTGTTTTATTAACAATAGTGGAAAAAAAAAAAAACCTGAAGACGTCTGAGTGAAAATAAAAAACGTGTTTCCTTGATCAAGTTGCAGTTGCCTACTTAGGCTTCTCTGTACATAAAATAACAAAGCTACTCTTAAGCCTAGTGCATCAAGGTTTACTTTTACATGTAGCCAGAAGCTTCCCAATAGTATTCTCATTTCATGGAATTAAGACTAATAAATGACTGGCCACGGAAACATACAGAAATAGATCCTGGGTAGCCATTAATAAGACTAAGGAAGTAACTCCTTGCAATGACATTTACTTTTTATAATAATGCATGATTGGAAGGATGATAGAAGAGCCACACAATTCTCTATAAAATGTAGGAAGAATTCTGTTTCTATTTCAATTTTAAAAATTGTACTCTAAGATATGATATTTGCCAATAATCCATGATAACAAATAGTTACTAATATAGTTATGTATTTTTAAACAAAATGGCATTTTTTCCACAGGTAACGAAGGAAGAGATTACTAAATTACATTTACTTAAAACTATTTTCTACCAATGCTTGTAGTCTGATTTAAGATAATCTCACTTAAAGTAACATTCATTCCATAGATATTCACTAAGCACCTGCTATATCCTAGGACTTGAGATATAGCAGAAGACAACAAAAATAAACCCTTGTTCTTGAGGAAATTATGTTATAGTAAGGGCAGTTAGGTGATAATCCGAAGTAGTAAGTAAGGTAAGCAGTATGATAGAAAAAAAACATAGGATGATAAAGAGGATTGGAGTTATTAGGGGGAATTCCTGAGGAAGGAGAGGAAGCAAAATTAACTAAAGGAATCTTGGTAGATTCAATGGGATAAAATTTGAGCAAAGACATGATGGAATCAAAGGAGTGAAGTGACTCAGTCATTAGGAAGATACAGAGAGAATAAATGTTAAAACACGAGTTCATCCTTAGCATGTTCAAGGCTATTTTGGTTGGAGCAGAGAGAAAGAGAAACTAGTAGAAAAGGGCAACGCCTGTGGCTCAGTCAGTAGGGCACCGGCCCCATAGACCGAGGGTACCCTACTCATTCACTCCAGCCCTGGCCAAACTCCAACAAAGAATAGCCAGGTTGTGGAAGGAGCCTGTAGTCCCAGCTACTCAGGAGGCTGAGGCAAGAGAATCGCCTAAGCCCAAGAGCTGGAGGTTGCTGTGAGCTGTGACGCCAAAGCACTCTAACAAGGGCCACAGAATGAGACTCTGTCTCTTTAAAAAAAAAAAAAAATTGGGGAAGAGGAAATTATTGGTCCACATCAAGCAAAAGTCTATAAGTCATTGAAGGCATGAGCTTATGCTCAGAATAACATGGAGGGACAAGTCCACTGCAAGACTGCTGCAGAGAAGCACCATGGTCTGACATGCAATTTACATGGATTACACTATGCTGAGACCAAACTGTAATGATTGGGCAATGAAGAACTATTAACCTGGGTGGCACCTGTGGCTCAAAGGAGTAGGGTGCTGGCCCCATACACCAGAGGTGGCGGGTTCAAACCCAGCCCCAGCCAAAAGCTGCAAAAAAAAAAGGTTAAGAACTATTAGCTTTGACTAGGGAGAGCTAGTCAAAGATATTACAGTAGCGCAGCGTAAGAGATATGAGGTCAAAGTGAATGTGATAAAGGCTGCCCATTTCTGAAAGCACATGGGCGTATATGTCCATGCATGCATGGGACATTGCGAAAGTTTTGATATAGGTAAAAATCAAGAAATGTAAAATCCACACAAATGGAAACAAATGAAGCCCTCCAGGAACACCGATAAACCTACCAAGTTCCAACTTGCACAGGTGTTTCAGAAATGATGCTGTTGATCCTATTTCTTGCAAGTGAAATGATGGACTATAACAATCTATCTCAAAACTCTCATAGTGACCCACGTATCTGCTTTTTTTTTTTTTTTTAATCTTTTTATGTTCTAGAAACTCCATACAGTAATTTCAAATATTTGGCCAGGCAGGATGGCTCACACCTGTCATCTCTGCTTTGTATGTGGCCTAGGCGAGAGGGTCACGGAAGGTCAAAAATTCAAGATCAGCCTGACTAACGTCCTGTCTCTACAAATACCTTCCAGTAATTTTCCAAAATTTTGAAACTGAAAGTTGCAGGAAAAATAAAGAGCACGTCTAAATCTTTTGTCCCGACTCGCCAACTGTAGTTGTTTCTAGAAGTACCATAAACTGGGTAGTTTAAACCTCCCAGTTTCAGAGGCTGGAATCCTGATCAAAGTGTCAGCAGGGCCACGTTCCCCCTGAAACCCCTAGTGGGATCCTTCCTCACCTCTTCCAACCCTCTGGCAGTCTGGTCACAATCTTTGGCACTTCTTAGCTTGCGAATGTGTAGCTCTAATCTCTGCCTCTGTTTTCACAAGTCATTCTCCCCGCATTTCTGCCTTCCACGCCCCTCTTCTTTGTTAGGTTGCCAATCACACTGAAATATGGGCCCACCCTACTCCAACATGACTCCAGCAAAACTAGTTACATATGCACCACCCTGTTTTCCAAATAAACTCTATGGTAGGAGTTAGGATTTCAACATATCTTTTCAGGAGAGTGGGGTGGGACACAATCATTAACCATAACACCTTGTTATAACATTTTGTCCAATTTGCCTTCTTTATATATATTAATATCATTCTTTCCCCTAAACATCTGGGACAGACATCATGGATGTTATATCTAGATATTTCAGTATTTCCTTACAAAGAGGACATTTTCTTATATACCCATAGTATAGTTGCTAACTTGAATGAACTGGTTAAGACAATCATGAGCTGCTAAACGATGGGAATAGATTTTGAGAAATGTGTCATTAAGTGATTTTGTCAATATATGAATATCACAGAGTGTTCTCTGTGAGAACTTATCACAGAGTGTTCTAGACAATCTATCCTACTAAACAGGGAGGCTCTTGCTTCTAGACTACAAACCTGTACGGAATGTTACTCTACTGAATAGTATATGCAATGGAACACAGTGGTAAGTATAAACATAGCTAAACACAGAAAACCTACAAAAAAATATGATATTATAATCTGATGTGACCACAGTTGTGTGTGTGGATATTGACTGGAATGACATTATGTGGCACATGGCTATATTCATATACATGTAGAACTGTTATCCAACCTGCTAGTTGCATTTCAGCATTGCTAATTCCCTCAGTAATAGCCTCTATACCATGGTATCTCTCCCACTTCAAGCTCCAGTCTCTGTCCAAATGCTGAATTTAGTTATCACATCTCTTCAGTATTCGGTAATCAGTAAAAGTTCCCCATGCTTTCTTTTCTTTTGTGATATTGATATTTTTGAAAGAATAAAGTCAATGAGCCATTTTTATAGTCCCTTCTATCACCTTGATACTTTCTTTCTGTAGTTTCTGTTCTTCAAATTTATAAAGGTGTTTTTTATAAGGGAGTATTGGGGCTTCAGGACAGTCAGGGCTGTATCAGTCCATCAGTGACAATGCGAGAGATGCTAGGATATGTAAAGGAAATTTTTCAAACAGAAAAAAGTTTGCAGTGAAGGGAGAATAAATGAGAGGATGCAGTTTGAAGTCTAAGTGTTGCGGGGTTTGGGGGGCGGATATGGAGAAATCTGTGTTGCAGGAGAACAGGGGCAAAGAAAGGAGCTGTCAACTCAGGCAAAGACTCAGAGGTTTTCTTGTCCTCCAATGGCTGTTACAACAGAATAAAGGGGAAATGAGAGAATCAAAGTCAGGAAATGAGAAGCTGCTTGATTTCAGAAATCTATAACCTTAATAGGGAAGGTGTAAATATTACAAGTTGGTTGTATGCCTGGACCACATGGCAAAGCACACTACACACAGCACCATTACCACAAACTATGATAAGGAATGTTTGACATTACTTATTTTTTTTTAAATATTGGGAAGTCAGTAGTGGTTCTGGTGAAAAGTTAGAAGGTAGAAGAGAAAAATCAATAAAACATTCACAGAGCAAGAAAACACAAATATAATTAAAAACAAATCAAAATATTGCTGTAGATAACTCCAACTGCTCTTGTAAGAAGCTGTATTGTGCTAAGGAGATGACCTCACCCACTCTCCAAATCAGAATGTATGCAGGGTGGAGTAAGACCTGAATTGCTCAATATGAATATGTGAGAACATATTTAACTTACTTAAGGGGTAGAAGGTGATAGAAGAGAGCGATCAGCCTGGCAGGCACTATGTGGGTACAGAGAGGGGATGTGAGAAAGCTCTGGGCAAAGTAGCCCAAAGGAGGCAAGGATGACAATTACCACTAAGAAAGGCTTTTAAATAATTTGCTATATGAGGTATGCGTCCATATTTCTCCAGCCATATCACTCCTGCAGAACTTTTAATGTAGGAACTACAATACTCCCTAATGGTTTGCTCGTGACAGTTTATTTTGGGTAAATGTGAGGGAGTGGTGTAGAAGTTGAATTCTATGTCTGGGTTAATGCAAGGGGGAAAAAAAACTGCACTAGCCCACATGGTTAGCCTGGTGTAGTGACCCACACCTATCTCCCAGCTGTTTGGGAGGCTGAGGTGGGAGAGTCTCTTGAGCCAGGGGTGTTCAAATCCAGGCCAGGCAACACAGTGAGACCTCGTGTCTAAAACAAAAACAAAGAAGAAAGATGTACATTATGCAGATGCATCTGAGATGAGAATGAAAGAGATTCTGAGAGAGTAAAGTAACAGGAATTCACAGAAATTCCTTGAAAACTCGACACTCTCAAGGTACTTGAATTGGTAAGGTAGAAATCAAGAACTTCAAGGGGTTTACCCCAGTTAACATGGGGAAATATGTGAAGTATATAGAAAACTGTACTAAGGTAGGTATATGTGTGTGTGTATCATATATCTGTAACACCAGGAACTGTAACAAACTGGTCAACAGACAGAGGTGGTCAACATAAGGAACTAGGACTTCTGTACTGATATGTACATGTGGTGCATGTCTGGTCTATGAAAATTAGGTCAACTTAAGGAGATGGGTCAATGTAGGGAGATGGCAAACTATAGAGGTTCTACTGTATTTAGTAAACATATGTCTAAGTCCTGACCCCAATCTTCACATAGATACATAGAATATGCTGAAAGGTTGACTTGGAAAATTGGAAGGCCCAAAGAAGGCTGCAGTGATATAACAGGCTCAGGATGGAGGCTGAGATAGATAGATTTGGGGTGGAGAGTGTAAGTTCATTTTTCTTTGTCCCTCCATCTCCTTACCCTTACATAATATCCCATAGCTCGGAGATGCTAGCCTAGAACCCTAGACTAGAACATTCATGTTCAGCACCAGGTCCGAAGGAAGTGTGTACTGCAGAAAATGGAGAAATCTATTTCCTGAAGAACATGCGGGGCCATGGCTGAGCTCCAGTTCAACTTTGTGGAGCATTTTTCTTTTCTGCATAATGTGGGAAATCCCCTCCTGTTTTTTTGCTTCCTCTAGAAAGACTTTCCCTTTCCTTAAATAAATCATTATTTAAGGAAAAGAAAGAGACACACGCACAAAAATCAGTTACAGGAACGACAGATCCACCTACCATCTTGGATTGACTCTTCTTTTCTTCTTTTTTCATTGATACATAACAGATATACATATTTTCAAGATACATGTGATAATTTAACAAATTTAACACATTCATACAACTTATAAACTTCTAATCATTGTAACTGGGATATGTACTACCTTAAATATTTGTTTTTATGCTAGAAACATTAAAATTATTCTCTTCTAGCTATTTGAAATATACAATAATTACTGTAAACTACAGCCATCCCACTTACCTATTGAACACTAAGTCTTATTTGTTCTATCTAACTTTATATTTGTACCCATTATTCAATCTCTCTTCATTCCTTACCAGCCTCTGGCAACCACCAATCGACTCTCTGTCTTCATGAAATCTACATTTTTATCTCCCACATATGAGGACACGCAACACCCATCTTTCTACACTTGCCTATTTCCCTTAACATAATGACCTCAAGTTCCATCAGTGTTGCTGCAAATGGCAGGATTTCATTCATTTTTTATGGCTAAATAATATTCTGCTGTATATAAATACCACATTTTCTTTATCCATTCCTCCATTGATGGGACTTAGGTTGAGTCCATATTTGGGTTATTGTGAATAATGCTACAAGAAACATGGGGGATACATATCTCTTCAATTTATTGATTTCCTTTCTTTTGGATCGCTCCACAATGGGACTGCTGAAGCATGTGGTAGTTACAATTTTAGCTTAGGCTGACTCATAATTTTTTTTCCTGTTTTTCTTTGCATTTTACTAAATCAGTGAGACGAAAGCTCTCGGGAAAGATAGGTCCAGCATCCTTCAAGTGGAACAGATCAGCAGAGCAAAAGTTAGAGTCGGGGACAGGATTCTCACCAAAGCCCACACATAAACTGGCAGAGGGCTCTGGGCTAGAATCTCACACATGGTGATGAGCGTTCTTGAATCAGATGATGAAGTGAGTGCAGGATACATGCAGGAGAGCAAAGTCCCACAGCACTTGTTCATCGTTACCTTCCCACAAAAGTAGATACTGGTCCAGGCCTTCAGGTCAAAGCTGATCCACCCCTAGAATCCTTGGATCAGATAGTAAAACCTTAGCTCTGCTCCATATAGGGTCCAAGATTCTGCAACTATCTTCAGCAGGGGACTACTGACTAAATACTATGTATTCACCTGAGGATCGCTTGCTGGCAGTTCATTATTAGAATTCTACAAAGAAGAAATAATATAAAATATGTTTATCCTCTTTAACGACATAGAAAGGGACACAGAGTTCAAAGAACTCAAGGTAGAAAGTCTTGTTTTTCATGAATAATGAAGATACCCTAGAGAAAAGTGAGAATGGGGCTGCAGCCCCTCATTCTTTTCATGTATTTTTTCAGGGTCATTATAGAAGTAAAGAGTATGGCCTTATCTATCTCCTCTCTTTCTCTCTCTCTCTGTCTCTCTCTCTGTCTCTTTCTAAACTTTCTCAAACCTTGACCCATTCCATGGATACAGCTGATTTTTAACTGACTTCCTACAATATTGACCTTCTCTATTCCAACACTACTATTATTCCACTTAGTACCATTCCAGAGAGATTGTCTATGGAATTCTTCAGTGGGTTAGGCCCCTCTAACATGCTGAGGCACAGACCATACATCTCAATCCAGCCTTGTCCTCCTGGCAGCTCACCTCCTCACACAGTGCTGGACATACACCAAGAGCAACTTTCTCCACTTGCACCACAGACCTCTCTCTGGGCAGACCCTATGTCTGAGACAGACAGACTCTTTTTTTTCTAGCCTGGATGTCATTGAGCATTTGGAGATATAAGTCATAAAAAGAGTGTGTTTTCAGAAATTAAAAAAAAGGGAAGAGGAGGAGGGGGGAATCATTTCCAAAACATCACAGGACAGGTTATAAACTGAATTCTCTGAATTCCATAAAATCTCTAAATGATGAACAGGGCACTACTCCTGACCCTTCTGGAGAGCTGAAGGGGAACCAGAGCAGCTGCATAGTCCACAAGAACTAGGGGCATGATTTTCAGCATAAATGAAGTTAGCTTTCCTAGGCATCCTGGGAGGCACAGGGAATCTTTGTTGGCTACAGTCCTACTCTTCTCTGCTGTTCCCCAGGGGAGTCTTCTGTTTTATTTAGAGTAAAATCCATTGTCATCCAAAGGCTAAGCAGGCTGAACAATCCTGTGATTGCACACCTTCCTCCTATCTGAGGCAAAGCAGAATGACAAGAGTCACATCGCGCAGCCTTTGTACAAATTCTGAGGACCTACATTTTTTGAACAGGAGCAGTGACTTAGTCCATTTGTATTGCCATAACAAAATAGCACCGACTGGCTAATTTATAAATACAGAAGTTTATGTATGGCACTTACAGAGGCTGGGAAGTCCAAGATCAAGGCGCTGGTGGATTCAGGGGTGAGGACTATTCTCTGCTTTCAAGATGACATCTTGTTGTTGAATTCTCCACTGGGGAAAATGCTGTGTCTTTACATGGAAGAAGGGACAGAAAGCGCTAACTCACCCCCACACATCCTATTATAAGGCACTAATCCATTCTTGAAAACAGAGTCCATATGGCCTAATCACAGCCTAAGGGCCTTACTTCTTAATACCACTACACTGGGGATTAAGTTTCAACATGAATTTTTGAAGGGGATATAAACATTAAACCAAAACAGGCAGGTCATTCATAAACAGGAATGGGCATCTCAGAAACACTAAGGAGGTCACCTGTCTCAGGAATGGGCATCTCAGAAACACTAAGGAGGTCACCTTCTGTATATCCCAATTAGCTTGTGTCCCCAGTCAGGCCCCACCAGCAGCATCCAGGATGTGAGATGCCACACCCACCCTTACTCAGGCTCTGAGCTCTGTCTTTTGTGACTATCATTGCTAAAGCACCTGGAAGTCCTCCTCCATTGCTTCCTAGAAGGTAAATATCTTTTAGTGAAAACATTCAGTCCATGTGGACAAAATATATTTCACTAGCCTGTTCTCTGAAGAGGATCACCTCTGTTTCTCCTATCCCAAATAGTTTTGCACAAATAACTTTGTTCCTTCTAATAGAAGAGTAGTGGTTTTGGTCTCTGCTACATTTGGGGTAAAGGTGTATGTCAACTTAGAAGCTTAGGCTGGTTAAGTGAACATCATACTCAAACATGTCATTCCAGGCTTTAGTTACATTGCCATTA
This sequence comes from Perodicticus potto, assembly GCA_963574655.1. NCBI lineage: Eukaryota > Metazoa > Chordata > Mammalia > Primates > Lorisidae > Perodicticus > Perodicticus potto. Next base: position 25,897 of record CAUYRH010033653.1, on the reverse strand, counting down.
TTTTCAATTACATATAGTCCATATATCAAAGAGCTCTCTTTCTGAGAGAGTACAAAGTGGCTAATATACTTGAGGTCAGAGCTGTCAAGTGCACAAACAGACAAAGACGAACAACTAGATTCCTTATCGTCTCACCTACCAGAAAACAGATCTCTATAAACCACTAATCCACTTACAGAAGTCACGTGATTAGACCATACAGCCAATTCCTAATAACTCATTTCAATAATAAAGAGTAATTTATTAGACCAAACATGAATTCTCCACGCCCCCCCCCCAAAAAAATCTATGAAATCACTAGGGAGGAAAATTAAAATCAGAAAATAAAAAGTTAGCAAAATTCTATTCTTGCTACAGAATCACCTCACAGAATCAAGAGAAAACATATGTAGACAAGTTTCCCATGACGTGTACTCCTCTGGTGACAAAATGTGCCTGGCTTTGTCAATTGAATCCTTTGGATATCTCAGGAGGAGACCTCCAAAACTGTTAAAAATAATTAAAAGAAAAAAGAAAAAAAATTGTGACTGTCATACATTTATGAGATTTATATGTGCCAAAGATTTCATTTTATTCAAAATGAGACAAGCCAGATAACTTCTTTCTCTTTCTGGATATATTTTGAAAATAGATCCAAAAATTTCCTAAAATATTGAATGTGTGATGTTGGTTATTGACCTTATTGAAGAATCTTCTTTAGAGAAGATGCGAATCAGAGCTAAAATTTTATCTTGCTACCACATGTATATAGCTCTTTTTTACCAAGCATTTTCATAGTTGATTTTTCAGTCTTTTTGAAAACCCAAGGCATGTTCAGCATATAATTCGAAACAAAGAAGAGAGCACCTGCTGTTAACAGTCATTTTAAGTTGAATAAAATCATTCAGGAGGGAAAAAGCACACACATACTCATACACCCATGCTAGGTTGGTGGCTTTATCTGAAAAGTGCCAGTTCGCGTCCAAAACAAAAACAAACTTGTGCGGAAAACTTGCTTGGAAAATAGCTTCCACTATTACCAATGATGGAATTATAGGAAGACATATTTTGTTCTATTAATGTTGCAATGAGTCACATGTTCAATAGCTTTTTGGGCAGTTGGCCAATAATTCTAAACACTAACTCAGATAATTCATAACATATGCAATACGCTGCATATTTAATAGCTTTTTTTGGCTGGCCATCTCATCATTTTTTAAGCACTAGTTCAGATAGTTCTATGTTATATGGATGATAGATATTACATATTGGCTACTTATTAATGAAAAGATGAAAAGACCGAACTTGGCATTTCTTATTTGGTGATAAAGAAATAAACAAGACATAACTCATGTTACCTCTCCAAACTTTATGAAAGACCGTGAACAACCCAAGACCATCTCAATTCAGTTAGTGTTACTGTGAAGTTATTTAGAATTTCTTTTGAATAGAAAGACTCTAACAACAGAAAGATGTAGAAGTGTATGTGTGTGTGTGTGTGTGTGTGTGTGTGTGTGTGTGTGTGTGTGTGTGACAGAGAGAGAGAGAAGAGAGAGAGAGAAACCTGAGTAAAGGAAAAGGAAGCACAGTTAATAACTAATTTTCCACTCACAAATGGCTCTGGCTGGCTGCATCCTGAAATAAGAACCACCTTGTATACCTGCTAAGAAGTCTCACCTCCGCAGTACTGTCCAAAACGTGTTTTAATATAAGGGTTAATAGAGTGGAGCATCATGTAATAGATGATAAAATTATACTTTGCTAGAATCTATTGATTCTGTTATATTGTTTTCTCAAGAATCCCTCACTAGTGGAATGGATTTGCTATGGTTAGTGTAAATATCTAAAAAGCATTCAATACCAATTCTTGTGCAGGAACCACTGAGGTATAGATCACCACCTAAAATTGGGTCATATTATTGCTTAGGTAGTGTTATACGTTGCATGTAGAAATATAAAAATCATGTCACCCAAACTGGTGCTGTTGTTAATTTCTCTGAGAATTTATGTTTGATTTATGTTTGACCTCGTTCACCATATCTGTCACCAACAAGAAAAAGATGTTTTTTAATAGTGCAATACAAATGATAACCCAGCAGTTGAAAAAAAAGGTATTAATCCATCAGTAATGAAAATTACTTTGGCTTTTTTAACGCTAATTGATAAGCCAAACAGTCCTTCTACTTAAATGTTATTATTTACAAAACCAGAAAAGCTTTTGGAGGAAATATTAATATCACTGGATTATTAGTTAGTAAACTTAGAGCCCCATTCTAAGTGTAATATTACAAAGGATAATTATTTTCTCTTCTTTGTGTTTTCTTTTTTTTTTCTCAAAAATAAATTAAATATTTGCTGCTGGAGTTTCAATCAAATGACTTTTGTTGTTTGATACATCCTGCTAAACACAAATCTCAAGAATTTCACACAAGACGCGTATCCCATTGTCCACAGCTTATCAGGGACATCTCATCACCACTTACTGCCCATACATCTGGTATATAACACAGATTGACTAATAATCTTTAAGCATTTGTAGTCTTCTAAATCCCCTAGGAGTGGTCACTTTTGTTTCCTTACTATTATTTAAGAAATTGTGTACCAATTTATGAGTACAACATTTGGCACCTAATACATTTTTTCAACAACGCATCAATCACTTTAAAATAATGAGCAAATATTTTACAACATTGTTATGACAATCTCCCAAATAAAGCTTTTTGAAGGTCATACTGGAGTAATAGTAGCTGATTTTTTTTTTTCCAAGTTCACTTTAGGAAGAATCATTTGGTGTTAGCAAAATAAAGTACATTTCAGTGACAAAATAAAAACAAACAAGTTTCCAATGTAGTTGCCTCAATAAGAAGTTAAACACAATGAGTCCAGCCTAATCATGAGTAGTAAACAGATGGCTAGGCAATATTTGACACCTGACTTATCTGTCAATGCTCATAGCCACTTACACAATTCACTCTGAATTTGACCTTGATTGTCTTACAGACTCTGTCAATCACAATGACAGGTAATTCTTCAATCCAAGGTAAATTTCCTGTGTAACTGCAATCAGATGGTTGCTAAGGCATCTCTGTCAGTCACTGAGTTATCCCCCAAGGTAGCTTTCTACAAGTGTGTGTGATAGTCAACAAACTTTCAGTTAAAATGCCACCAAAAGACAATTTGTGCTGCATTTGAGATAAGTCTGCTGGAACTAGCTATCAGGAGAATCCAAGTCAGGAACTGGATTTGGAAACTTAATTCAATGGACAAGGAAGGTCAAGAGTAACCCTAAGAATCAAACCAATCAGCAACTTTCTTCCATTCCAAACTGTTACACAATATTTAGGGAAGCATGGGTCACTCAAAATCCTCTTGCTAGAATCATTAATGAAAAGAATAAAACAAAATTTGTGATCAAAGAGAGCCAAGTTTGAATCCCAATTCCACTATGCAGCATAAAATTTGGTTAAGCTTAAACTTTCTGAGTCTTTTTTCTAATTCATGAAATAAAGGATGCAATTGAACTATTGTGAAGATTAAATTACATCATAAATGCAACTATACCAAACATCATATATGACTGACTGTTAAAGCAATCCATCAATGTTATTTCCATCCCTGTCTTTCTTGCAAACATTTTAAAATTTTTTTAAAAATAGGTAGGTCTGGGAGGGCGATTGGTGGGATCATACCTACGGTGCATCTCAGAAGGGTACAGGTGAAACTTACTAAATGCAGAATACAAATGTCTTCATACAGTGATTAAGAAAATGCCATGAAGGCTATGTTAAACAGTTTGATGAAAATATTTCAGATTGTACATGATGTCAGCACATTGTGCCCCATGATTGCACTAATGTACACAGCAATGATTTAATAAAATTTTTTTTAAAAAAAGGTAGTTCTTAGGCTCAATGTGTCTTTTTTTTTCCAGATTAGAAGATATAAACTCACAGAGAAATCTATAAAATCAGAGAGAAAACTATTAATTAGAACTCTCATATTTCTACCATGTAGATATAGTTAACGTACATACACCATCTAATTCAGAAGACACAATCTACATGTGATTACCGAGTACTTGTAGCTAATCTGAATTGAAATATGCCAAAAGTGAAATACACACCACATTTCTAAGGCTTAGCACAAAAACATGTAAAATATTTCATTCATGATTTTTACATTGGGTACCTTGGAATTAAAATTGTTTTATACAAAATATATTACTAACATTAACTTTACCTGATTGTCTGTGTGTGCGTGTGTTCGTGTGTGTCTCCTAGAAAAATTAAATTTGGCTGAGTGGCTCACATACAATCTGTAAAGGACACTGCTGGTATATACCACTGTTCTCTAATGGATGTCTGAATAAACAAATTTGGGAGATGCTCTTAGAATTATACATGTAACCCACCCCACCCTAAATACACATATAGCCCTTGAAAATTAAAGTACACATTGCACGAGTAGGTGATAATTACAAGTTTTGAGGAGAGAATACTATGAGAAAAAAAAAGAGCTCTGTGTAAAATTGCTAATGGTAGTATTGAACGTGCAAAACACATTGTCCTCAATGACATTCATAGTGTACACTCTTTTTTTTTTTTTTTTTGAGACAGAGCCTCAAGCTGTCACCTTGGATAGAGTGCCGTGGCATCACAGCTCACAGCAACCTCCAACTCCTGGGCTCAAGCGAGTCTTCTGCCTCTGCCTCCCAAGTAGTTGGGACTACAGGCGCCTGCCACAACGCCCGGCCATTTTTTCGTTGCAGCCATTGTTGCTGTTTGGCGGGCCCGGGCTGGATTCAAACCCGCCAGCTTAGGTGTACGTGGCTGGCGCTTTAGCCCGTTGAGCCACAGGCGCCGAGCCAGTGTACACTCTTAATAGGGTAATATTTTTTGTTAGAGCTACTACAGGGAAACCATCCATCCTTGCTGAATGTTGAGGTTTATTATCTCAACTTCACTGAATGTACAAGGTATTGTATTAATGAAATCTAGGTCTCTCCTCTCTTTACCAATTCATCCTATTTGGAGTGTTATAGGAATGTCAGCTACACAGCTCTGCTTTATCCAAAGAAGGGAAGACCAAGAAGCATCACTTCGTATTTTCCAAAATCAATTTAGTTCCATGAATAATTTTTATTTGACCAGAAATATTTTAATCATGTGAGCACTTAATAAGGTACAAATAATTATGTGCAATTAAATGATAATTACTCTCAACATAATTATCATGCCAGTGCAGCTTTGTTAGAGATAATCAGATAGTTACTGGTGAACTACAAATTAATTGATAACAGGATATTTATAATTGCAAATGATCACGATTACCTTGGAGTACAACGAGCACATTAGAAAAGGGAGACAGTGTCAGGAAGATCAAGGACCTCCATTTAACAGAAATGCCACAGAGTAAGTCAGATGAGATCATAAATCTACTTGACTCAGTTCTAAGCTACAGATGTTCTGTTTCTGCTATGAGCAGATTTTTTGACACTATTTCATTAAATATATACACGGTCTATGTGAAGTTAGTCTACAAATCAGAGATTTTCTTCATGTATGCACCATCTGTATTGTGGTTTGACTATATTTAAAGGAAACTAGGTAACAAATTCCACCTTTAGAGCTGGAAGATAAGAAAATACCTAGACAGAAAAAAAAAAGGATACAGATGACAGGAGAAGCACAATGTCTTAATATCACACATTGGGTAAGGACCTATATAATTTCAGATCTCCTCATTCCCATTCTAGGATTGCATTACATTAATGCTTCACAAACCTAATTTCTTCACGTACCACTTCACAATGTTGTCATAATTGCATATTGATCCTTGATAACTTATTTAATTATTGTTTCAAACCTACACTTCCATTTTAATGCCATCCTAAACTTTAATATCTGAAAATTCATTGGTTTAATGTTACTTCTATTTTTTCTAAACCACAATAACATTTGGCAGGCATCTATTAAAATAAACAGTACTTTTTGAGCTAGAATGCCTGTAACTCTTTGTGAAACACTCCCCTCCACCATATTCCTAAAGCATGTGGAATGTATTTATAATTCTCTGAGATGAAGACCGCCTTAGAATAGCACTCTCCACTTCAGAAAACAAAAAATTGTTAAGCACCTTTGTGTAAAGCAATGTTATTATGTATTAACTCCATTCAAAGACATATGTGTTATGGCCCTGGTCCTTAAGAATCTCAGTGCTCTCATAGAGTATAAAAGCCTTACACAAACACATTCAATACTAAGCAGAATGGAATACACGCTATAAAAGTGGTGCATCCTGCTACAGAATTTCACAGGTCCTGGGTGTCATTACTGGCTGAAGTGAACAGTAATGACTTTGCAAAAAGGAAGAAAATGAGCTGAGGCTTGAAGAGAATTCAAGCTTAGGAATGTTGAGTAAAGACACAATGTATAGAATAAAAATTTTCAAAAATCAACATGACAGTAAAAAAAAGCAAGGCATGTGTGACAGTTAAATTTCATGCAACTGGGCTAGACTATGTGGCCCAGCTGTTTGGTCAAATACTAGTCTTGATGTTGCTGTGAAAGTACTATGTAGATGTGACTAACTTCTACAGTCAGTTGAGTTTAAATAAAGGAGATTGCCTTCCCTACTGTAGGTGAGCCTCATCCAATCAGTGTAAGGTCTTCAGAGCACAAACTAGGAGTTTCCTGGAGATACATGTATATATATATTATATACAAACACACATGGTCCTATGGATTCTGTTTCTCTGGAGAACACTGATAGATATACTATGTTAAGATAAAAGTAAGTAAACAAATACAATAACAGAAAATGATGAATAGCCAGGCATGTTGGCTCACCAACCCTAACACGCTGGTAGGCTAAGGCAGGTGGATTGCTTGAGCTCAGGAATTCAAGACCAGTCTGAGCAAGCCCAAGACCCCATTTCTACCAAAAATAGAAAAACTAGCTGGGCATGGTGGCACACACCTGTTAGTCCCCAGCTACTTGGGAAGCTGAGGCAAGAGGATCACTTGAGCCCAAGAGCTTAAGGTTGCTGTAAGCTATGATGACACCATGGCCCTCTAGCCAAGGAGACTGAGTGAGACATTGTCCCCCCCAGAAGATTGAAAGGTAGATTTAGAACAGACAGCAGAGACATGCTGACTGGCATGCTGAAGAATGCACGTGTCAGGAGGAAATCAGAAACAAGCCCCTGAATGAGTGATGAGCAGAGGAGAAAATGATCCAAGGGGTGCTTCAGGGAGACAAATGTGCCTGTAGTATTCCTGACGGGTGAGACAGAAAAGACAAGAGCTGCAGAGAAACCAGGTAGAAGGTTATTGTCAATATTTAATAGATAACTTTCCCAACTGAATAAAGTCTGTGAAAAATCACACCAATAATATTGAATTTCATCCTGCAACAAAATGATAGGGTGATGAATTCTTATATTTTCACCTCTACATTTGACTTAAGAGTTCTTTTGAGAAAATGCTTGGTTTTAGCTACTCTTGCTTTAAACTTTTTGTTTTCTCTTCTCATGATTCCTTAATGGGTATGTGCCTTAGAATTATAATACTTACCACAGTTCTGCTTTCCTCTGCATTTCCATAACTGTGTTCCATAACCACAAGGAAATGGACATTTAATCCTGTGTTGTATTTCCACTGACACAAAAGTTTCTTTTCAGCATATTCTTCAAAAATCCAGAAAGTGTTCCAATTTTAGGGTATAGACCTTGAAGTGATATTTATCACTTGCATTACTTGTGCTAGTTTGGGGAATATTTTCCTTATTTTATATTTAAGCTGGCTTTTAAAGTTTGCATAAAATATCATAAAATATACCCCTTGGGTTTAGAAAGGAAAATTAAAAGTGTTAATCTTGATCCAGTTTGCTTGTGGTACATCACACCAACCTATTAATGCTATTTCTTTAAATAAGCATTATGCTAATTACAGTTATTAGCAAACATCCCCCAGGATGTTGGCCACACATGCCTTCCACTAAAACAGTTTACTTAGCATTTGTACATCATGTTTTAAGTTTAAATATGTATTTTCCATTCATCCTAAGCAAAAGAGTCTGGGAAATCATGGATCTGCCATGCTGGTGATATTTTCCTAATGCATATTCTAATAGATATATAATTATTAAAATTAAAGTTAATCTTAGATATGCCACACAAAATAATCATCATACCACTTATATATATTCCACTTGGCAAGCTCCATTAAAAAGTGAATTTCAGCTCTGTTAGTGATACTCTAACATTCCTGGCTGAGACAGGGATAGAAAGCATATCAGGTGAGGCTCTCACAGACACTCATTTGTTTCCTATAAAAAATAAGGTTCCCCTTAGTGTTGAAAAATATCTTCACTTGTAGAAGGCCTGTCACTGGCAAGAGGGTTAGTGCATGTTCTGTGTGGTTTCAGGAAACATGAGAAGTACTTACACATGGATGCAACGAGGTGCATGTTTAAACTCAGCATACAAAGGGAGTTATTTTTACCAACGAAATTAGAAAATGATGCAGCATCAGCCAGGCTTTTTTTTTTTTTCATATGCAAGGAATTAGCCACATGCAGGTAACTTGGATCAATGAGATTTACTATGAAGATAAATGGATTGGTAAGAAGGGCAAATAATCTTCTCCTAATTCTGCTTTCTTTACATTGATTTTTGATTTTTATGTTGTGCTACTTGCCCGTGGTATTACTACCCTCTAGCTTTAGTCCAGCCACTTTCTGCTCATTCTCTCTCTGTATTATCAGCCTAGGTCAGGGTTACCAGGATGTTGTCAACGTAAGTTAATTCTTGAAGATCACCTTGCTTTGAGTATGGACAGCCATTGTGGTTCATTCAAACAGGTTCAGTGAGGTTAAGTCATATGGTGTCAAACACTACTCACTATTTATTCAAGCTAAATCTGCATGGCATCTAGGAGTTCTCTGCTTCTGACCCTCTGCTTCAAACTTTTTCCCATATTCTTAAATTGATGTCCTAGCCTTTCTCTTGTAGAGTTTGCAGTTTAGTAATACAAGTAAAAGTCATATGTTAACATACACAATATCAGGCCTCTTGACATGCATGTCATAATATTGGTCCAAAGTGCTACAAAATTTCTCAGACTTTATTCCTCGCTGTAATGACAGAAAATTACTTTGCTAAGGGCAAGGATTAAAAACTGAGTCTTCGGGCGACACCTGTGGCTCATTGAGTAAGACGCTGGCCCCATATACCGAAGGTGGCAGGTTCAAACCCGCCCTTGGCCGAACTGCAAAAAAACAGAAAAATAGCCGGCCATTGTGGTGGGCGCCTGTAGTTCCAGCTACCAGGGAGGCTGAGGCAAGAGAATCGCCTAAACCCAGGAGTTGGAGGTTGCTGTGAGCTGTGTGACGCCACAGCACTCTACTGAGGGCGATAAAGTGAGACTCAGTCGCTACAAAAAAAACCCAAAAAACAAAAAACTGAGTCTTCATGGATTAGTGATTACTTTTTTTAGCAATGTAAAGTTAGTATATCATAAGCCAGGAATCTTACCAAAAAAAAAAAAAAAAAGGCCAAGGACACAGAGAAAAATGTAAGCTATCAAAAGAGGTTTAGATAATTGAATATTCTGAAGTTTCCTACAATAAGATTATGAACCCAGAAGGGACCTTTGATGACCCATCCAGTAAAGATCTTGTTTTTATAAATTAAATGAATGATGTATACATGTTGCTATAAACTGAATGTTTGTGTACCCCAAAATTCATACTGAAATCCTAACCATGTGATAGCATTAGGAGGTGAGGCCTTTGGCAGGTACTTAGATCATAAGAATGGAACCCTCCTGAATGACATTAATGCCCTTATGTAAGAGACTCTGGAGAGCCCCCTTGTCCCTTCTACCATATGTGGGCCCAGAAGATGAATGATGAAACCAGGAAGCAGGTCCTGACCAGACACCAAATCTCTCAGTACTTAACCTTAGAAATCCCAGCCTCCAGGATGGTGAGAAAGAAATTTCTGTCATTTATAAACCACTCAGATATGCTGATACGAGACCTGGAATAGACTAAGACACATATATACTCATTGCTAAAGTATATATGCATACTAGAAGTATTACAGTTTTACCACCAGTTGTGCATCTGAATGACCAAATCTACCCTACAAGTAAAAACAAGTCAATGTAAACTTTATCCGTCCCTTCCTCAACTATTCACCAAAGAAGGTTAGGCTCAGTGACACTTGCTCAGCTTGTAGTTGATAGAGCTTATAAATATATTAGGGGGATATAGAAACCTCATACCTCAAGATAAGTCACTTCTAGTTGACTCTCAATGCTTATTTGACACTAAAACAAAACAGTAGTAGTGACAATAGATACCCTTCTCCAAAAACTATTCTTCCAGATTCTGTGTTAAATATAACATTTGCATAATCTTATTTAATTTTCATTTAATTCTTATAATGACCCTATGAGGTAAACTATTCTTTCCATTTTTGTTTTAACAGAAGATGAACCAGAGTGGTCAAGCCAAATCCAATTACAATAGGAAGTAAGTAGCAAAGTTGAGCTTTCTTCACTCTTACATCATACCTATCGCAGTATAACCAACTTCAAACTTTGCTTCACATTAACCCACCTCCAAAGAATATTTGGTCTCTCTTTATACCCATTAACAGTTTTATATCCCACAAAAAAGCTTTATTTGAGATAAATCATCAAGGTAAATGCTTCAATAAAAAGCTAAATAAAATACTATGTAACTGGGTAAATACCTAGTAGGGGAATTGCAGGATCAAACAGTAGGTCCACTTTTAGTTCCTTGAGTATTCTCCAAATGTCTTTCCAAAAAGGCCATATTAGCCCGCATTCCCACCAGTAGTGTAGAAGTGTTCCCTTCTCTCCACATCTACGCCAACATCTGTACTTTCGGGATTTTGTTTTGTGGTCTAATCTTACAGAAGTTACATGATATCTCAAAGTGGTTCTGATTTTCATTTCTCCGATGATTAAAGATGGTGAGCATTTTTTTCATGTATTTGTAAGCCATTCACCTGTCTTCAGAGAAGTTTCTCCCAGATGATCACAAATCATTTTACAACAAAGACATTAGCACCAGAATATTTATTGCAGCCCAGTTCACAATTGCCAAGTCATGGAAGCAACCCAAGTGGCCATCGACCCGTGAATGGATTAACAAATTGTGGCATATGTACACCATGGAATACTGTGCAGTCATAAAAAAAGATGGAGACTTTACATCTTTTATGTTTACCTGGATGGAGCTGGAACATATTCTGCTTAGTAAAGTATCTCAAGAATGAAAATAAAAATTTTCCAGTGTATTCAATACTACTATGAAATCAGTATATAATCACCTATACATTCATAGTAATGGTAAAACGTAACTATAGTCCAGAAAGAAGGAGGGAAGAGGAAAGGAGGGGCGGTTAGGAGGAGGGTTGGTTTGGGGGAGGATCCAACCTAATGTGCTTAATGCAAGGATACATTTCTATACTATTAAAAATAGAGTATGAGGGTGGTGCCTGTGGCTCAAAGGAGTAGGGTGCTGGCCGCATATACAGGAGGTAGCAGGTTCAAACCTGGCCCCGGCCAAAAACAAACAAACAAATAAAAAAATAGAGTATGAATGTTTTTGCCACAACAAGTAAGCAAGCAAGGAGATGGCTATGTTAATCAGTTAGATATAAACATTCCACATTGTCTCTCAGATCGGCACATTGTACCCCATCAATGCATTAATGTACTCAGTTATGATTTAATAAAGAATTTAAAAAGCTGATATTGAAATATATAAAAAAGGAAATACTATGGAACTCTAAGGAGAATTTAATACCACATATGTATAAACTCATACAGATAAATTACATTATGAGCTGAAAAATAATGGATCATTCATGTTCTCAGAGGCTCCACACACTGGCTTCCCATCATTCTGTGTGCCTTGGCTAATGTCCACCACCCAGCTAGGGGCATCCCTCACCAGCAACTTAGTAGATTATGCCTATGTTGACATTTCTGTTCAAGCCAAACGCTCTGTTTGCTCAGTTGATCACTATGTGCTCATTAGGAGTTCTTAGCCCATCAAAATCATATTTGATGAGTCTGGCAAAGCACTCAACTGTATTTGTGTTCTCTTCTAATGCTAATCATTGAGAATTTTAACCACCCTTCTGATGAGCTGAAAAGCCCCAAATTAGACATCCAAACAAACCAATCATTTGTGTGATGACTGATACCAGCACAAACACAATCTACCAATTTACAGATCACCGATAGTCCTTTCTGATTTGTCAATAATACCTGTCACATAAGCTTAAAATTTCGATCATCTTCGCCTTCTCCTTTGGTCCACACACGCAATCAGTAGCCAAGTCCTTCTCTCTCTCTTTCTCCCTAACCTAATGCATTTAGTCTACTGCAGTCTAGGTTTTCTTTCGTATCTTGCCTGATCTGTTTTATAGCTTCCCAACCCTTCTCTCCATCACCTGTGTCTGTCCCCTGAAACCTGCTATATACTTGTACATACACAGGTGAAGCAGTTGTCCTGAAGGACATCACCATTCATATCCTCCCCCTACTCAGAAATCTTTAAAGCTTCCTACTACATTTCTATGAAAACAACTTCCACATGCTTCACTGAGTATTCCTGGGCTCTCAGTGGCTGGCCTACCAGCAACCAATTTTCTAATCATTCTTAATAAATTCTCTGACACACTCTAAAGGAAAGATCACCTTACAATGAAACTTGACTTAATAAACATTATTTCCCTTGGATACACGAGAGCAGTGGTCCTCAAACTGTAGTGTCTGTCAGAATCACCTGGGGGACTTGTTAAAACGTGGATTCTGGTGGTGGGTTCTAGCAGCTTATGATTGAGTGGGTCTGGATAGAGCCTGAGAATCTGCGTTTCCAACAAGTTCTCAGGTGCTGCTGTCCAAGTACCGATGATCTGTGCTAGAGTATCCCCCACAATATTAAAAACAAACACATCAAGAGCTCAACACATATCATTCAGTGAGTAGTCAAGAAAGTACATGACACAAATGATCTTCTGTCCTCTATGGTTTTCAGTGTTCTTGGAGATGACATTTCTCTCTTCACTATAAACAGACATGGTGAGCATGCTACCTGGGCTCTGGAATGTGTCCTTTGGTCTCTAATGTCCCACTGACATTTTTTCACGAAAAATGGAGACAGCTTAAATTTCTCCAACTTTTTTTGTGTGTGAGAGATGGAGTCTCACTACGTCACCCTCGGTAGAGTGCCGTGGCATCACAGCTCACAGCAACCTCAAACTCTTGGACTTAAGCGATTCTCTTCCCTCAGCCTCCCAAGTAGCTGGGACTATAGGCACTCACCATAATGCTTGGCTATTTTTTGGTTGTAGTTATCATTGTTGTTTGGCAGGCCAGGGCTGGATTCGAATCCGGCAGCTCCAGTGTATGTGGCTTGCACCCTAGCCGCTGAGCTATAGGTGCCGAGTCAAATTTCTCCAATTTTTAAAGCAATAAATGCTCACTATAAACATTCGAAGAGTTTAGAATAGATAAAAATAAAGTTAAAAATCTCCAGTCTGTAATTGCATCGAAGTTCTTAGAAGTTTGGCATTAGCTTGCCATCCTTTTCTTACATATATACACAAAGGACAGACATAAGCACAAAGACAGGATGACAAAAATGGAATCCCGTATTACATCCCATTTCATAACTGTAATTATCCTCTGCAAATATAATGAACATTTTCTGATTCAAAACATATAGACCTACTTCATTATTCAGAGGCATTTCAAACTTTTTTTTTGTCTGGGGCTGGGTTTGAACACACCACCTCCGGCATATGGGGCCGGCGCACTACTCCTTTGAGCCACAAGTTCCGCCCCACCTGGCATTTTAAACTTTTTTAGTAAGAACGTACTATTGTCATTTAACTGTCTATTTCCTAATGAACATGGAGGTGCCTAATCGATGTAATAAAAATACTGCAATTATTAACCTAGATGGAGTTGAAACACACTCTTCTTAGTAAAATATTGTAAGAATGGAAAAGCAAGTATGCAATATATTCAATACAAATAGGAAACCTGCAAACAGACTAATACGAAACCAGCAGACAAATACATGCCCAGACAAGAGAGAAACTCAATTCAAGTTGTGGGGAGGGACGAAGAAGGATGGGGGGAAGAAGGGAGGGGGATCGGTGTGCTCCTGGTACAGGACAAGTGGCATCCCAGCCAGCTCGTGGAGCTGGGGGGCACGGACCGGCTGCCTCCGCCTTAGTGGTGTTGGTGCGGTGGCAGTGAGCAGCGGAACCAGTGGGCTGGAGGGTAGGCAGGGGAGCCCCATTTCCTAGGCCTGAGAATGAAAGGGATTGTAGCCATTCATTTGCCACCCAGACATGTCCCAGACACGCTAAATGTAACTACCGAGGCCCCCATGCAATTGTACATACTCCTAGACAAAGAGCCAGGAGTTAGACAGACAGACAGAGAGAGAGAGCTTTTCTCTCCTGACTTGGGTTTTCTGTCTCTGCCAGGAGCTCTGGCGCTTCTGTATTCTTTTTGGTAAATAAATCCTGTCTTACCACTGATCTGTGGTCCACGGATTCATTCTTCGAATCACTGAGACCAAGAACCTACTGAAAAGCGAAATTCCAGTATCACTCCCACCTAACAGGCACAATGACAGGGTATAGGGCACACCTCGCCTGGGACACAACTGCAACAGGCACTTTACCTAACAAATCCAAACATTGTAACCTCATCGTTTGTACCTTCAAATTAATCCGAAATTTAAAAAAAATACTGCAATTAATATTTATTTAGATTTGGCTTTGTGTTTATGAAGAATTCCTATCTTATTGAATTTAATTTTTTAAAGAAACTAAACTTTCCTTTCTCTTCTTTTTTATTCACCAGAGTTGAATCAGGCTAAGGAACTGCTGCTCCCAACTTTAAAAGCATTGTATATTTTCATCTAGCACCATGTGATTCCTTTTCTGTTTAAATTTCACTCCAAAGTTAAGTCTTTGTTTAAAGGATTGACCTATTCAGATAAACAACTGTTTAGTTCAATGTAAGCATTACATATTGTTTATCAATTCAGCACATTGTACCTCATAAATGCATTAAAGTGCACAGTCATGATTTAATAAAGAAAAAAAAAGATAAACAACTGTTCTTTTCATTATTTGCTGAGCTACCAATCTATATTACTGTTCATTGCATATGGCATGTTTAATATGCATTTACATTTCCAACTACAGTTTTCTCCTGTTCTACTGATCTATCTATAGCTACATACTTTTTAACTGACTATATCAAAAAAGATTTTTGCTTTTTAATTCATGTCTATATCTAACAAAAAATTTCCCATTTCCTTTCCCACCAAGTTCCGTTAATTACCTAGATTAATTTCCAGTGGTTCTCAACCTTCCTAATGCCACAATGCATTTTCATTGTTACAACGGGGTAGCAACCCATAGGTTGAGAACTGCTGATCTAGACACTTTATCTCCAGATAAAATTTAGATTTGTTAAGTTCTGCTCTTCTTTTTTAAAAAGCAAACTGTCACAATTTTTATTTGAGCTCCAGTAAACTTATATATTTATTTGTGTACAACAGACATTGTTAAAATGACAGGACTTTCCATTTAGGTAAAGACTGTTCTTCCCTTTTTAATCAAGCATTTCTTTATATTACTTAGTAAATGGTAACACTTTTTTTCATGTAGGTCTTCAACATTTCCTGTTGAATTTGCCTTAAATTTTTTTGCATTCGATTCTCCTGTGACTATAATGTTATTTCCCTTACATTTACTGATTCTTACAAGTTATTAGTAAAGCTACCCGTTTTATCTTACATCTAGCTATGCAATTAGACTCGGTAGTTCTAAATTTTTTTAACCAGTTATAAAACATTATTGATGACCCCAAACATAATCTGAAAAACAGTAACAATCTGTCTCTTCTCATTATTTATTCTTAATTTTGCTTCCACCTTAACAACTATAACCTTCATAGCATTGTCGAGAGCATCAATAAGAGATGTATTTCTGTCTTTTTTCTGATTTTGAATAGGAACACTTTTGCTGTTTAAAGTAAATTGTTATTTTCACTACTATTTTTCACAGATATCCTTAGTTACAGTCATGTTTTAAAAGTTTCTTTTATTTTTCCTAGTTTGCTACAAGTATTGAGGAATGAATTTAATTTTATCAAAATGATGCAAACATTTATCAAGGTAGAAATATGGAATTTCTTATTTATCTTTGTAATGTAGTGTAAAGAATTATATTAACATATCTCTGAAAAATTAATTCTCCCTACATTTTTAGAATAAATATATTTGATAAGTGTGTATATTATTGTTTTGATATAATGACAGCTTTGATTGAATACTATTTACATCAGCAACCATAAAGAAACACCTACAATTTTTTGCTATTATTATTTGGTGCAGCTTTTCTAAACTTTGACAATATACTTCTGCTAGCTTCCCAATGTGTGAACTTTAAATAAGATAGAATGTTTCCTTTCTGCTTTTAGTTTTAAAATGTGAAACATTTTAAATTACTTGGTAATGATTTCTTTCTTGAGCTTCTAGCACTTAAATATAAAACCGTCTGAATTTATGAACCATGCAAAACTGAAGGTAAACCTAAGACAGCGTTTTTCTTTTGTTTTCCCTTGGCAGTTCATATAATCAGGAATTTTTCTTTTCTCGGAAATTTATTTTTTTCTTTTCCTGGTATTGCTATTTGAAGCAAATCATCAATTCTGTTTTCATATATATCCATAAAAATCATCGATAATTTTTAATATTGGTTACATATCTATAGTATATAAAGAATTTTTGTTACTTTGAATTGTATTTCCTTTTTTCATTTCAGATTATTGTGGGAGTACATAACTTTTGGTTATACAGTTTGCTTTTGTAAGGGTAATGTCAGAGTTATAGGTGTGTCCTTCACCCAGAAACTGCGATATACCCCTGCAATGTACCGGGTGGGTGGACATTTACCCATTCCCTTCTTCCCTTCCCCGCTACTTGAATTTTACTGAGTTTTGCTTCCATATGACCATAAAGGTGTTGATCAACTATTTCCAATTTAGTACTGAGTATATGTTGCATTTGTTTTTCCATTCTTACAATACTTCACTTAGGAGAATGGTCTCCAATTCCATCCAGGTTGTTAAAAAAGATGCTTTTTTACTGTATGGGCCATTGCGGTATCCAGGCTTTAACCTTCAGTTTTTGAGTAGTTCTATACAAGTGAGAATCTATTATGCTGGTCTCTGTATGGTAATGGTCTGACTACTTCCTGCAGGGCAGGTCTCCTTGTGACAAATGTCCTCAAAGTTTGCTTGTCAGGAAAAGTTTTGATTTCTCCAGCAAATATGAAACTTAGTTTTGCAGGATACAGAATCATAGGAAGGCAGTTGTTCTGCTTAAGAAGCCTGAAGATAGGAGCCTATTCCCTTCTAGCTTTCAGGATTTCTGCTGAGAAATCTGTTAGCCTGATGGATTTACCTTTGTAGGTCAGGTGCTGCTTATGCCTAGTTTCCTATAGCATTTTCTCTTGCATTTTAACTTTGTCCAAGTTAATTATTATGTGCAGATACTCTATTTGAACTAAGTCTTCCTAAAGTTCAATGTCTGTCTAAAGTCTAGATGTCTGAGTCTCTGGCCATGTTTGGGAAATTTTCAACAATATTCAATGATAGTATCTTCAACTAGAGCTTCCATGATTTGGGGATCTCAGGGATACCTACAATTCAAATATTTATATGCTTTGCATAATTCCAAATATCTCTCAATAGTTTGCTCTGCTTTGTCTCTCTTTTTGTTTTCCTTATTAAATGACTAAGTTTTCTCAAGAGCCTTGTCTTAAAGCTCTGAGATTCTTTCTTCTCTATGGTTTAACCTGTTGTTGAAATTCTCCCCCTCATGCCTCTTTCAATTGTTTATGCTCCATTACATTCTTCCTAATTTTTCCCAAGTCCTTAGTGAGTTTGTCTTTAATATCATTAATTTCTTGAAATGTCTTTGGGCTCTTTTTTGCTGTATTTAAATTTTCTTTTCAATTCTATTCATCTAATTTGCCATCCATGCTCTGAATTTCATTTATGTCCTTTCAACATTTTTTTTTTCTTTTCTGCTTTTTTTTGTTGAAACAGAGTCTCAAAAAAAGTGCTGTGGTGTCAGCCTAGCTCACACCAACCTCCAACTCTTGCGCTCAAGCAAACCTCCTACCCTAGCCTCCCAAGTAGGTAGGACTACAGGTGCCTACCACTGTACCAGCTAATTTTTCTATGTTTAGGAGAGACAGGACCACAGTCTTGCTCAGGCTGGTCTTGAATTCCAGAACTCAAGAGATCCACCCCCACCACCACCCCCAACCCTACTCCACTCCATCTAGGTCTCCCAGAGTGCTGAGATTACAGGTCTGGCCACAATTCTTTTACAGCTGTAGTTTTCTGCTGTGGCTCCACTGTGAATCCTTGCGGGAGTTGATCCATTCTGATTTTTCACATTGCTAGGGTTCTTTTGCTGGTTTCTCCTCATGTGTGGTTTCCTTACTTAAGTCTAAGCTAAAGGGTTAAGATGTCTCTATTGTAGCTGGAGTTATTCTAGTGGGTTCTAACAGGGAGAGGTCATTCAGTAGCACTCCAGTATCAGAATAACATCAGCTGAAGGTCGTGTTCCCTTCAGTAGGCCTAGCAGCAAACTGCTCCAAGTTCAGGACAGAACCTCTGGTTTTTCTCTGGGAGGGGCCCTGCAGGTCAGGAGCAGCACTAGAAATTTAAGACTGGTAGCACAGGCTTAGGTGTGAGGGGCGGGGGGGATGCTGGTTGATCCAGAGGCAGCAAAACCAGCTTTGGGGGTTGGGCTGGGAGAAAGGACAGAGACTAAGCAACCCAACAGGACCTGGAACCAGAAGAAGGTTGGGGCAAGGGTGGAGTCATTGATCTGTTTGGCAAAGCCAGGGGCCCAGCTCACACACAGGTAGCAGCCCAAGCCTGGAGGGTAGAGCCCAAGTCAGCCACCAGGTGGGCTCACCCACAGGTGTTCAGAGGCCCTGTCTCTTCCCCTCTGTGCCCTCTGTCTGGCAAGGTAGCTTTGTACATAATTCAGTTTGGCCCAGGAACCACCCCAGCAGGGAGCTGGAGGGGATGATCCTGGCCACCAGCTAGTCAGATCTCACAAATGCACAGCAATCTCCACTCACATTCTCTGTTTCTGCTCTATAAATCTCCCCATCACCTGTTTCCTTTGTTATCTTCCTCCCTCCGCCCCAACTCCTGAAGTCCCACGCTGTCTCTCTGTGTCTTCACAGCGCTGTTTCTGGGCATAGCAACCCAAATAGTGGCCACTGCCTGTGCCTCTCCCCTCTTTTCCTGGGAGAAACTACTGAGAGGCTGTTTCTAGTCCACCATGTCTTTCCCTGTGTCCTTTAAATTTAATATATGTATTTTTAGAGTTCTCAATGTCCTGAAGCATGACGAATCTTGGTTGATTTTATAAGTCTTTTCGAACATGGTTTTTTTGTTTGTTTGTTTGTTTTGAGACAGAGTCTCACTATGTCGCCCTTGGTAGAGAGCCCTGGCGTCACAGCTCACAGCAACCTCAAACTCTTGGGTTTAAGTTATTCTCTTGCCTCGGCCTCCCAAGTAGCTGGGTCTACAGGCCCAGAAACAACGCCCAGATATTTTTGTTGTTGTAGTTGTCATTGTCGTTTGGCAGGCCCAGGCTGGGTTCGAACTGCCAGCTCCGGTGTATGTGGCTGGCGCCCTAGCTGCTGAGCCAAACATGGGTTAGTTTTAATTCTATATTTTTGTATGTAAACAATTCATTAATTTCTGCTCTTTAAATAACTAATTACTTTTTGCTAATTAATTTGGGCTTGTGGTGTTTTTTTTTATTTTTTTTCCCTAGAATCAAGTTCAATATTTAGTTTACTTAGTTTCAATCTCTGATATTTAAGAAAGCACGTATGTTTGCAAAAATCTCTTTCAGTATGTGATGACCACATATCAGAATATTGAATAAGTATCTTCTGTGACTAGTTTTAAAGATACTCCATAATTTAGTTGGGATTTCTTTTTAACTGAAAGCCAATCAAAAGTTGTATTTTTAGTTTTAATTTTCCAGTAGTTCTTCTTTTGCTGCTTGTTAATTGATAGCTTTATTGCTCCCTAATTAAAGAGGGTAAATTGTAAGATTTTTATGGTTTTTTTACTTGTCTTTTTTTTTATTGAAGCAAATGACAAATTTTATTACATGAGTTAATTTTTATGTTGAAGCACAAGGATAATGAAATATATTTTCCATGCAAAATATTACATACATTAAATAGCATGCAGTGGTGACTATGCAGTGTAGGTTTCCTGGGAAGCAGACTCTGTGATAGAAATATACAAGCAGGAAGTGTATTTATTGGGCAGTGCTGTCTAGATGAGGACCAGTGAGAGTGGAAGAATGTAGCAGGATAGACAGAGCAAGAAGTTGAACTCTATCAAAGTCCCAACAAATGTCTCAGTTGATCCTTTGAGGAGCCTCTGAAGTCGGGAAAGCCCCCCAACGATGTCTGAATTGAGGCAATGCCCCATCTTTGGATATCTGCTACTCCACAAACATGAACCTTGAATGAGACAACTCTCTTTAGCCAGGGGCAATTTCCAGAGAAGAACTCAGCAGACAGCAGCCAACTTCCAAAAATCCCAGTAGCTGAGGGTTGGAGTGCTGCAGTCTTGAAAGGGTTGGGGGATTTGTGAGTATCTGGGAAGCAAATCAGAGGATCGACTACGAATGATCAAAAAGAACAATACATCATATTTCATAATTTACAGCAAAGTTCTGCCTCAATCCCAGATACAAATAAACTTGACATTATGAAAAGGTAAAATTCTAGCAAAAAAACAAAGAGACACATGAAATGCAAGCTACTGGAATTTATGGAAACTTTTGATGGTAAGAGAGAAAAAGCAACCTCTCCCCCCCAAAAAAAGTCCTCTAAATAGTGAGGAGAATTATTTCCGGGAATATTCATTCTTTTTCCCCAAAGTCTCAAAAAATAGATAACTAATATTTATAAATAAAAATAGAAGATAATTTCAAAAACCATATCATGGCAAATCTTACAGACAATAGAAAAAGAAGAAATCATTCAAATTCATTCTACTACATCTGGATATACCTGTTTTTAAAATTGGAAAAATATATTATTATAAAAGGAAATTACAGACATATTTCACTTATAGATGTAAATGCAATATCCTAAACATATTAACAAGTTGAATTAAAAGTTATTATTCAAATAATGTACTTTGGTCCAAAGTAAATCCAACTTATGTGAGAATTAGTCACTATTTTCCTTTTTCTCCCCCACCCCCTCCCTCCTTCTTTCTCTCTCTGCTCTCCCCTTCCCTCACCCACTATGTCATTAATTGTCCTTAATTGTAAGATTTTTAATGTTTTTAATTGTCATTAATTGTCCTTAATTGTAAGATTTTTAATGTTTTTAATTTGAAATTTTATTTAGATAATGTAATCAGTTTTCATAAATATTTTACAAACATTTTTACAATATTTGAAGTGTGTAACTTTCTAAACATATCTTTGAATTAAATCTCAGTTGGATTATAATATTCAAACCAGGGAGTCTCAGATGAGTAAAGGAAAACGTATACTATTAGATGCCAAGTGGACATATCAAAAAAGGCAGGGATGAAAACAAAAAATTATTTTGTTCTGATTCATTACTTTATTTTTACTCACTGTACAGATTTTATTATTAAAACTAAAATGACATTAAATAAAAGATTTCAGTTTATCAAAGAGGCTCCATGAATTTAAAGTTATAGCAAACATATCATTTATTTTGTTTTTTTTTTTTTTAACTAATGCAATTCTGGGGGATGTGTTAAAGCCTAATTTATCATAACACATGTTTTTCAGTGCATGAAAATTTAATGCTATTGTATCTTGTTTAATGGTCAATTTTTGTAAAAATGGCCCTGCATGTCATCTAATACTTTATTACTTACTTAAGGGTTTTGTTTGTTTGTTTGTTTTTGAGAAGGAGTTGCCTACACTGGAATGCAGTGGAGCAACTCCAGCTCTTTATAACTCAAGCAATCCTACCACCTCAACTTCTCAAAGCATTGGAATTACAGGTTTGAGCCAGCACACCTGGTCTATTTTAATACCGGCATTGTTAACTCCGTTGGGGGGGGAGGGGCATTCTTTGATTTTTTTTGTTTGTCTGTTTGTTTTTGGTGTTGACAATTATGGGAGGCTCTGTTATATCTTTGCACATCCATTCTTTTGGCAACCATTTTTGAACCATATGCCCAGTATGCTGCTGATACAATTGTGAATAATCTCGCTTACTTTGTGCCATTTTCTTTAAATATATCTTGTTTTAAACAGCATATACCTGGGTTATACTTTTTAACTGCATCAAGTATACATGTTTTGTAATTAAGATTTAATTTATTCACTTATTTATAATTTGGAAGTATTCTTTTAAAAATTCATTTTTATTGCATATATTTAAAGTGAATAACATGTTTTGAGATATACTATATATACATATGATAAAACGATTACTATTTTTTAAAGGTACTGACTTCAGGTATAGTTTATTTTTATGTAAATAGACGTAGGGGGTACAAGTGCATTTTTGTTGCATGGGTGAATTACATATTGGAAAAGCCAAGATTTTTAAGACCTGTTACCTGAATGGTGTACATTGTACTCAACAGAAAATTGTTCATCCTATATCCCCTTCAACTCTCCCTCTCGTGAATCTTCCTTGTCTATTATTTCATTCTGTAAGGCCACGCATATTTATTATTTAACTCCCACACACAAGGAAGAAGATGCAGTGTTTGTTATTCTGTTCCTGTTGCACTTTTTTTGAAATAAGGGCCTCCAGTTGCACACAAGTGCACACACCACATTTTCTTTACCCACTCAGCAGTAGGTGGGCACACAGAGTCTCACATCTGTGTAGTTGTGACTTGTGCTGTGATAAACATACGAGTACATTTGTCTTTTGGACAAATGTTTTCTCTTCCTCTGGTAAATATGCAGTAGGGGGATTGCTGGGTCAATTGGTAGATCTACTATTAGTTCTTTGAGAATCACCACACTCTTTCTCACAGAGACTGTACTAATTTATGTGCCCACCGACAGTGAATACATTCCTTCTTCACTCCATCTACCTGAGCAACTGTTGTTTGTTTGGTGTTCGTTCGTTTGACTTTTTAGTAATGGCCTTTCTGACAGGAGTGTGGTGGTATTTCCTTGTGGTTTAACGTACATTTCCCTAATCGTGATGTTGAGCATTTTCCTCATTCATTGGCCATTTGTACATTTTCTTTTGAAAACTGTTTATGCCTTTATCCACTTTTTAATGGTGTCTTTTTTCTTGCTGATTTGTTTGAGTTCTTTATAGATTCTGGATATCAGGCCTTTGTCAGATGTTTGGTTTGTGAATCTTTTCTCCCATTCCAGAGGTGGTCTATTTACTCTGTGAAACTATATTCTGTCCCTTTATTTTAGTTGTTTCTTTGGTTTTTGTTTATATTTTCTATTCCCTCCAATTGCTACCCTAATATTGAAGCTTTCTTTTGCTCCTTATTTTTCGTTCACCAGCCATTAAGGAGATATTCATTTTATTTCTATTTCACTGTTGGTAATCTTTAAATCCATAAGCATGTACTACTTTGCTCCATCCATCTCAATAATCGAATCATCTCTATAAACTCCCCTTTCAGGAATAAACCTGGGTGTTTATGTATTTATGTTTCTTTAATGATCCCCTCACACTACTTACCACAACATACACACATTACCTAGCTTCTCTTTAAATAACCTGGAATTGTAGTTTTATGGAAAAATTAATTGCATATCTTCTTTACAGCTAAAGGTCCTTTCTTAACCATTTCATTCACATCTCACCTTTTGATAATCACTATTTTAACAGGTGTGAGGTGATACTTTCTTGTGGTTATGATTTGCATTTCCCTGATATTTGGTAATGTTGAGTGAGGATGTGGAGAAAACGGAACGCTTATACTTTGCTCGTGGGAATGTACGTTGGTACCACCATTGTGGCAAAGAGGATGGAGATGCCACCAAAAATTAAACATAGAACTACCATATGATCCAGAAATCCCACTTCCGAGCGTATAACTAAACAAAATAAAAAACACTATCTCAAAGAGGCAGCTGCTCTCCATGTTCATTGCAGCATTAACGACAGTAACCAAGATACTGAACATGTAAAGAAACTGTGAGGTCCCTCAAACCAGGGACTTTACCTAACAAATGCAATCAGTGAGTGTAACCTGGTTTCTTGTACCCTCGATGAATCCCCAACAATGAAAAAAACAAAAAAGAAACTATGAGATCTATATGTGTATATACACACAAATATACACACCAAAATTGCAGGGTATATAAATAATGCATAATATAAATGATATTCCAAACAGTGTAACATTATTCAGCCTTACAAAAGAAAGAAATCGTAGGGCGGTGCCTGTGGCTCAAAGGAGTAGGGCGTTGGCCCCACATGCTGAAGGTCGTGGGTTCAAACCCAGCCCTGGCCAAAAACTGCAAAAAAAAAAAAAATGAAAGAAAGAAATCGTGCCATCTGTAACAACAAGCATAAACCTGGAGGGTGTTACTCTAAGTGAAATAAGCCAGGCACAAAAAGACACGCCATGATCTCTTATATGTAGAATCCCGAAGAGTTTAGTTCATAAAGAGAATAAAAGGTGCTTACCAGGTGGCAAGTTGTGGGGAAAGTGAAGAGATGTTGGTCAAAGGGAAGGAATCTTCAATTATAAGGTGAATAATTCTGGAGCCCAGTGGACACCAGGATGACTGCAGTTGGTGGATGCAGATTCAAAACGTGGTGCTAGAAGAGTAGACCGTAAGTATTCTCATCACCAAAAAAGGACCGATGTTAGAGGATGGAGATGTCAGTGACTGTGGTAATCATTCTGCAATGTTGGACGCTTTTAATATATACGGTTTTTAGTTGTCAATTATTCTTCAGGAAATCTGGGAAAACATCTCTGGGGGTGATTTTCATGCAGTAAATTTCAGGCCAGTTTTGTAAGCTCTCTCCTTTTGTGACTTATTTGGAATATATTCTAACCCATTTACAGTTCCCTGAGTACTCCATTAAGTCTCTTCCTCCCCCTCTCCTTGTGTTTTAAAGAAACAGTACACGTGCAGAATTCTGAGTCCTTTCATGTATCAAAACACACATATTCCCTGCAAACATGAGCAAACTGTGTAGCCCTTTGTTTTGTTGCCAGGGTTGCAACTTTTTTCACTCAGGGATGTGGCACTAGCATTTTGTGCAACAGATGAGGATCTGGGTAACAGTCCCAATCTCTTTTCCCTTGCTGGTGACCTATTTTTTCCTCTGTCAATTTTTGCATGAACATTTTCTTTATCCATGGAGAGCAAAAGATTTGCCATGATCTGCCTAAAGTTTTTACTTTCATTAATTTTCGCCAGTCTGGTGAATTAATTTAATGGGAGAGTTTTAACAGTTAGTGTGTTCCCTTTTCTCCACATCCACGCCAGCATCTCTGGTTTTGGGATTTCATCATGTGGGTTAATCTTACTGGAGTTAGATCATATCTCAAGGTAGTTTTGACTTGCATTTCTCTGATGATTAAGGATGGTGAGCATTTTTTCATGTGTCTGTATGCGGTGCGCCTGTCTTCTTTAGAAAAGTTTCTCTTCAGCTCCTTTGCCTATCCTGAGATGGAATCACTTGTTCTTTTCTTGCTAATACGCTTGAGTTCTCTGTGGATTCTGGTTATTAAACCTTTGTCAGAGGCATAACCTGCAAATGTTTTCTCCCATTCTGAGGGCT